>PVKH010005222.1:0-22368 GCA_004027955.1 Chaetophractus vellerosus
GCAGGCGACCTGCCCTGCCCGTGGCGGCTTTTGCCTGTCCGTGGCAGCTTTTTGCCCTGCCCACGGCGGCTCCGGCCCGCCCATGGCGGCTTGCCATTCTCAAGGCGGTCTGCCCGCTAGGAGAGGTCCCCGGGAACCGAACCCAGGGCCTCCCATGTGGTTTCCCAGCGAGCTCTTTATCCACTGAGCTATCTAGCCCTTGGCTTCATTTTTGAAGAAGTTTTGAACCACAGAAGGCTTACAACTGTTGGAGGGGAGGATCATTGTTTTGGGGGTGTCAGTGATGGGGGATGCATGGGAGAAAGTTCACCTGGGCATACATATAAGGTATATAAAGTATTCAAATGTTCATGGGACACTGTCACAGTCAGAAGAGATCCACACAATAACTGAAAGAATATTGTATTCCCATCTTGGGAATCTTTGCCAGAATCTCTAATGGAACAGCCACAATCTCCTGAGTACAGGAAAATTGACTAGTGAAGGTGATGGTTCATTGATGGGACCTTGATATTGATGACTGTGCTTATGAGGCTTTCCTCTTGAAATTCACTAGCCTAGTTTTGTAGAGTGCCTAACAGTTACCTCCTGAGAGCCTCTATGTTGCTCAGCATATAAATGAATTACCTTCTCTCCTGTGTTGGACATGAATTCCAGGGATGAACCTCCTTGGCACTGAGGGATAACTACCAAGCACCAACTATAATACAACTGGAAAAACATCTTGAGTAAAAGGGAGAAAAGGTAATGACAAATGAGTTTATATGGTTAAGAGACTTCAAAGTGAGCCAGGAGGTCATCCCAGAGGTAACGTTTATGCACATCTCAGCAGGATCACATAGACTGCCAAAGTAGATATTACCCCAAATAGTGGATCTCCTGAGCACTCTGGAGACACCCAGTTCCCACAGTCATGGCAGATAGCTCTAAGTTTGGTGCCTTGGGCCCAACTTTGTAGTCTGTGCTCCTGAGTGAGTTAGTGTTGGACTCAGTTGTGACTTCTCCACAGAAGCCTCTTCTTTCCCTTCTATTTGAACCTATAGTTGGTGCTGGAGTTGGTTGGTATACCCCCAAGAGACTTGAATGCTTGGGCTGTCCATGTGCCACCTGGGTTCTGAGCCTCAGCACAGTTGCAATACCTACCCTCCAGTTCTTTGGACTCACCCAGGACAACTAACAAGGAGGTGAGGACAGACAAGCACCATACCAAGAAACCATGAGGGTCTACAACTGCAAGGAAGAGAGTCCCATCCAACAGCTGTATGGGATTAATGCCCCTTTTCAATTAGAGGGGGAGTGGGCATAATCATCCTATAATCTTCAGGATTGGGGAATCTAATTCAGACTAGAGTGGACTTACAGTTATTCTACTGTAGACTTATTGTGATTCTAACAATGGAAGAAATTGTATCATTGATGTGGAGGCAGTGGCCATTGGATGTGCTGAAGGCATGGAGAAGGAAAAAGAGGTGTAATATGGGGGTACTTTCGGAATTGGAATTGTCCTTATGATATTGCAATGACAGATACAGTCCATTATGTATCTTGCCATAACCTACAAAATTGAGTGGGAGAGAGTGTAAACCACAATATAAACTATAATTCATCCTGAGGTGCAATGGTCCAAAATGTTTTCATCAATTGCAATGATTGTACCACACTAATGAAAAAAGATGTTAATGTGGGGGAAAGTGGGAGGTGTGGGGAGTATGGCATATGGCAATCCCGTATATATATATATAATGTAACATTTTATGTAATCTAAGTATCTTTAAAAAATAAAAAATGAATTTAAAAAATCTATATAAACACACCTATAGATATTTATTTATTCATAACTGTTACAAAGTAGCTCAAAAGGGTGAAACATAACATTTCCAGAAAGGAGCATAAGAAGGATTTACAGTAGATAAATACAAGATGTCATTGAAGGAAATTTCATACCTACCTTTATTTAGTGATTGAGCTATGCTCTTCTAAATGATAATCCATAATTAGATAATGTCTGAAAGTCATTAATATCTGAGTGATTTCTGGAGTATATTTCCCTTTTCTGCTTAACTTGAGTCTCTTCTAAGCCGCCTTTTCAGAGCCCACTTAACCTATTTGTTTCTCAGATGTAGATCAAAGGATTAAGGGAGGGTGTCCTACAGTGTAGAAGAGAGTGGAGAATTTCCTGTGGTTTTTCAAGTACTAGCTCTTGGACTGTATGTAGACAGAAATTATAGCCCAATAAAACAGGATCACAATGATCTCATGGGACCCATATGTCTCAAATGCTCTCCTTTTGCTTCAGCAGTTTTTATCCTCAGTACACTTCTAACAATGCAGCCATAGGAGATCAGAATAAGCCCAATGCTGTAACCACATAGAGAACACTAGCTATGGTGAGCTCATTTTCCAGGAAGGTTGTGTCCATGCAGATAAATTTCATCAGGACAGGCTCCTTGCACATGAAGTCATCTACCGTGTGGTGGCTGCAGAGAGGCAACTGGAAAATAAGGATGGTCTGCACCATGGACCCCACAAAGCCACTAACCCAGGCCACAGCTGCAAGCTGCTGAGGAAGCATTGAGTTCATGGTTACACCATAGTGGAGAGGTCGACAGATGGCGTTGTAGTGGTCATATGCTATCACAGTCAGGAAGACACATTCCTTAGAGCCCAGTTCCAAAGCCATGTATAGTTGGATCACACAACCAGCATAGCTAATGGTATTCTCAGGGCTCTTAAGTTTCCAAATAATCTGTGGAATGATACTGGTCATGAAGCAGAGGTCCAGGAAGGAGAGATTGGAAAGGAAGAAATACATGGGAGTGTGGAGGTTGGGGTTCAGGTGTGAGAGCAGCATGATGGCTGTGTTCCCATCAGAGTTAGAATTTAAATGACAGCAATGACCAGGAGAATCATCTCCAGCTGGGGCTAGTTAGAAAATCCCAAAAGGATGAAACCTGCTGGGTTGCTATTTGTCCCTTTCATTGCTTATTCATTGTGAATCACGTTTCTTGGTCATTTGTATTTTATTCCTGTAAGGAGGAAATCAAATACCATAATTGATGGGAAAAAAACAAAGTGATTCAAGGTTGAGCATATGGAAGCTGGAATCATAGAGAGAGAAACAACAGAGACAAAATAATGAAAAAGCTATGTGATAAGGTGATTTTTGATGTAGAAGTAGAGGCAAACACTTATGTCCTGAAAACATCTATCTCATTGAAAGAAGATATGTGAACAGAGAATAAATGTTAGAATCATGTAACAAAATATATTTGAGGCATATACCAAATACTCTGAAAATGATCTAAATAGGCCTCTAAAGTTCATGTCCTGGAAAATCAAACAAGTTGAAAAATAATTAGTGCCACATACATCGATACATGATTTTAGAAGTAGAAGTACTATATTAATTGAAAGACATCAATTGAATAAGATTAAGATAGAGAGTGTACATACAGTTGGGGAAACAGGCAATATAACTTTTAGAAAAATTTGATCAGAAAAGTTTGATATGACTCTAATTAATACACAGTTTCTTTTTCTATGAAACATGAGAGTACTCTAGGTAAACCTGGCAACAAGGTAAGGTCAACAGCTGTGCTCTCCCCTTTGACTCATTGGTCTGCAGTATAAATATTGCTCTCTAGAATTAATTCACAGTCTTCAATTAGCAAGCTATTTCCCCCAATGTCACTCATGCTTAACAAGCTTTAGGATGGTTTTATTGTGAGTCCATGGATTCAGTCACCTAATGCAAGCCATTGTCCTTTCAGAAGTAAATTGTGTTGAATTTAGAAGTTATTTTGGACTATGAACTCCAAAGATTAAGAACTTTGTTATGTGTTCTAAAATTGACTGAGGGGATAACAGCACAGCTCTGATGAAAATGAGAGCCGCTGAATGTACATGTTGAATGGACTGTAGAAAGCATGGGACTGTATAACACAGGAATCCAGTGGTGAAAGATGGACTGTGGCAAATAGAATAAATATGAGAACGTGGTCTCATGAACTATAACAAATATATAATACTAATACAGGGTGTTAATAATTGGGTGGGTTGTGGGAAAATACACCAAGTGTAAGATATGGGCTATAGTTAGTAGTAATATTTTTATGATGCTCTTTTATAATTTGTAGCAAATGCTTCTCAACAACACAAAGTGTTGGGGGGGGCAACGTATGTGAGCTCTGATGATGATATGAATGTTTCTTTTGTAAGTTCACAAATTTTACTATACACCTGTTTATATATGCTCTTTGTTTATGTATGCTCATGTATGAATGACACACTAATGAAAGAACTTGTTAATGTGGGAAAAAGTGGGGGGTGTGGGGAGTGGGGCATATGGGAATCCCTTATATTTTTTATGTAGCTTTCATATAATCTAAATATCTTTTTTAAATTAATGAAAAATATACTTTAAAAAAGAAGGTAGTGAACTGTGATGTAGGTATAAAATAAGAGAGGAAATCGCAAATTTATTAATTCTTTAAAATTCCTTAAAAGTAAACATTCATATCACAAAGGAATTAGGCAACATTGATATAACATTCATTTTTGAGTTTTATTATTTCTCTTTCAGTTTGTATTTTATACAGGAGGTAAATGTTTGCATAGAGTATTATGCATTTAATTTGGATATAAAGATGTTCATATAATGAGGTTGCATGTCCAAAACATTGTCTGTTGAGGTACTTGATTGTACACAATTAGAAAAGAACAGGTACATAGATTCTATTAGATACCTCCTTCTAGAAGATGTCCTTTCACCTATAGTGAAAACAGGGGGAAGATTTATTTGCCAGGTATGCTGATCCTGGATTTGTTTGCCATCAGAGCAGTAAACTAATTTAAGTTGGTAAATGCATGCTTAGTTTAAAGAGGGTGGAATGACTGAATTATAATTTCCTGGAACAACTCTGAATTTCTTGGCTATAGGCAAACAAGTTAACATTCCAGATAATAAAAGTCTTTACCTGTAAATTAGTGATACTATACAATACAATTTGAAATGTTTCTCATGATTGATAAAAGACAAAACAAATTTTAAAAAGTAGAATATTTGAGCTGGAGGTACAAGGCCTAAAATAAAGACTTCAGAAAATACCCATCTCAGGTTGGTTCTTCTAGAAAGCAATGCCAGAAAAAGGAATTTAAGCATTGATAGTCAATTTGGAAGTTGTAAGACCAGGTGATAAAAATGAGGTATAAATGGGAGAGTGTGACAAAAAATATATATAACTTATTGATAAGGTATGCAAATATGCAAAGTATGCAAAATACTCTTTGAAAAAGAATGCAGCTTTGCATTGATTTTCCCAGAATGAGAAGCAGAAAGTTTTAGGACAAAAGTAGATACAGAAAGTTATTAATGGTTTATGTAAATGAATTTTATTTAATATGGTCAATGCTGACTAAAATTTAATATGGTTAGTTATAATATTCTAAGAGTTTCCATATCAAACAATATATTCATGAAAAATTAGAATTGGGTTTTCTCTCTGTTAAAATATTACATTTATTGGTCTGTTTTTAGTGAGAGGTTATAAAAAGTTTTCTTAACCATCTGAGTCTTCTGTCTATATGAAAAAACGTCTGTGTCATATCAGGATAATATACTCCTTGATGTTTATATTATTGTTATCATCTTTTATTTTTTCAGAGAACAAGTTTTAGTTTTAAAAGAACTGTCTTACAATCATATTAACTCTTATTTACTCCTTTATTGTCACTAGTGTTAAATAGGGAACTAAATATTGCTTCACACTAGCCCATTTCCCTGTTTAACATAATGTTATGGCATTTTGCCTTCCCAAAAGCAAATCTTAAAGCTACCCTTTTAATTTCAAACTGTTGCAAAGGATTTGTTCTTTTATCTTGTAAGAAGAAAAGTGCTAGAAATAGTTAAGTTTACTTGATATGCTGACTTACATGGGATGTATTATAAAAATTGAAAGGGATATTCTATCTTATGTTGGTTGAATTTGTATGGGTGAAAAGTTATTCATATAAACATATAGAGATTATATAAAATTCCTAAAGATTTAAAAATGTTCTCACTGCCCATTGTATTTCCTCATACAAATCTGCATGATATTGGATAACAGCATAATGTAATTGGTCATAATTTCCATTATTCTTAAAAAATGTATCACATGTCACAGAAAAAACAAATTTCCTTGTCAGCTACATTGTTTTACTCTGATGCTTCTCTGAAAGTGCAAGCAGTCAGCTACAAGTCAGAGCTGCATCTTCATTAAAGGGACTTTAAATGAGAAGCAAAGCAAATATATAAATTATGTTCTACTTGTCAATTACCATATCCCTGGTAAATGTGTAAAGGTGGATCCTGGACAGTTGCCTCAACTAACAGGGCCATTTAAACACCTCAAATAGAATTTACACAGCTACATATTTTAATGAAATATGAATGTGTCCTTGTTGTTATATGTCTGTTTCCTGATTGTATAGACCCCTTTTTTCCCCCATATGACTATTGTTCTCACAGTAGCAAAATCATCATTAGACTTCCCCACCTGGGGAATTCCTGCTATTCTCTCAAGGGATAGGGACTTCCATTTTACTGAAACAGTAATCAAGAAAATTTGCAAAGTCCAAATCTAAGCTCCACTTTTTTGAAAAATATACATTTTCTCCATTTGCACTTATAACAGGGTGACCTAGGAAAATAAACTGTGGGATACATATGCCTTGCCTCATAAAAGGAAATGAATCAATTAGCTCATAAAAGCTAATGAACCAAGTCCTCAATCATAAGGCTTGCACTTAAAAATTCATTTTTATAATGATGAAATTAAGCCTAATTATAATTAATGTCTAATAGTCATCCCCTGAAAACTTCCTTGTTTCTCAAATGTGGTCTCTCTCTCTAATCCAAACTCTGCAAATAAACTCACTGTCTTCCCTCCTACATGGGACATAATTTCTAGGTATGAGCCTCCCTGGTGTTGAGAGATTAATACAAAAGGGTTATCTGCAATGTTTTCAGAGAAAAATCTTAACCAAAAAGGGGAATTATTAAATGAAATGAAACAAAATAGAAAATCACTAGCTAAGGAATTTTAAATAAAGTCAGGAAATCATTCTGGAAGTTACTCTTATGAAGGTCTCAGCCAGATACACAAACTGCTACAGCATCCAAAGCCTTAAGCAGCAATGTTCGTAAAAATCCTAGCAACATCTAGACAACATAAATAAGCCACATGACTACATAGAATGAGTACTCCCCTTAGCTGGCTCTATCTGGGAATTTATGAAAAACTTTTTCTCCAATTTGACACAATTATATTGTATTCACTTGCAAATCCCCTAATCATGATTCTTCTATTTCTTCTATATTAATTAATATAAACACATAATTTTCAATTTAATTGTTAAGTTTATTCCTCACAAACTTAAAGCCTCCAGACTGTTCTTGTGCTGGTTAAGCCCTGAAACCCAGAGGTACCAGACCCTCCAAGAATGACAACCAGGAACTCACGAGTGACTTCAACTCCAAGCCAAGCACACCCATTCCTCACATCCTAATCTATGCCCTTTTTCAGCATGAATTTGCCAAACATCACTGTCTTGAATCCCAGGAAATTGAGGGAAACTCAAAGGGGGGCCTGAAGCAATGGAAAATCCTCCCTTTCTCTGCCTTTATCACAAGTTTCTGTAACTCCATTTTCTGTCTTTACCCACAAACTGCTTGGTGCAGGTTGAAAGAGGCCTGGACTGGCCTGTAAAAATTCCTTAACCAATCATGTACTTTCTGCCAATACAGCTTACAGTAACCTAGTGACATGTCTTTTAATGTCACCTGCTCATCACACTAAAAAATTCCATTTTCTGATCATGCACCATATGATCTGGCAATGTCCTCTCCTACATACACTCCATCTAGCCCTGCCTCTGACACATCTTCATCTCACACCTGTTACAACATTCTACTTCCTAAGCCATACCCACTGTTGCCCATTAAAAACCCTGGTCCTCCCCCAGTGTGGGGAGACAGATTTGAGCCTTATCTTTTGTTTCCTTGCTGGCTGACCTAGCAATAAATATTTTCTTTTTTCAAAAACCCAGTGTCATTGTATCTGCTACATTGCACATACTACCGCATACCCATTGCTCAATAACAAGATTAGAGCAGTGAGATAATGCACTTTTTTTGAAATTTAAAATGTTGTTTTCAACTCATTCACTCTTGGTGGGAATATGGAATGGTTCAGAGATTTCAAAGTGAGTCATGAGGTCATTCCAGTGGTTACACTTAACACATCTCAAGCAGATCTCATTAACTGCCTTTGTGAACAAAACCTCAAATTGCAGTGCTCCTGTGTGCTCTAGAAGCAACCATACACCAAAGGATAAGGTGCACAACCCCATGAAATCAGCACCCCATCATTGGGCCTTATATTGAAATATATGATAATCTATCTCCCCAATATAATAGAGTAAGAATCATTTATAATTTCCCTATATATGGTTCTTATGCCCCTTTTTTGACACACTAATTTATCACTATACCCATTAAACATATGTCTCAGAGGCTTAAATTTTCAGTCATTCAGATGCTGGATGAGTCCTGAATCTCAGAAGCATTGTGTCCATCACCTTCTGTCCAGGGCAGCTAATGCTTTGTAACAAATGTTTCACAAGAATGCAAGATTTTGGTTGAGGGGTCATGTATGGGCCACCTGTATGATATTAAGCATGTGTGTTTTGTAAGTTCACAACTTTTACTATACAGTTATTGTTTATATATGTTCATATATGGATGATATACTTCAATAAAAATATATATTAATTTAATTTTGGTGAGGGACAAATTTCATCCTAAAAAGCAAAGTGTATCTACAACTGCAAGACAGTTTCTTCTATCTGCCCCATAATATCTAAGCCCCCTCTCATTCTAAAGCAGAGTGGACATCATCCCAAATTCATTAAGATTGAAGAATAAACAACTATAAGGGGGAGTGCAATCCCCTTATAAATAAATAATAATTTATTGTTATTGTAGTTATTAGCATGAGAGAAATTAAGAACACATGACACTGATATAAAGATAGTGGTTACTAAAGGTTCTTAGGAGAGGGGGGTAAGGATACATGGAATGCAGGGCATTTTCTAGGGCATTGGAAGTTTTCTGTTTGATACTGCAATGACTGACATGTGACATTACACATTTGTGAAAAGCTATAAAACAGTACATCACAAAATGTAAACCATCATGCAAACAACAGAACTTGGTTAGAAGCAATGCTCCAATATATATTCATCAACTGTAACAAATAAGCCACTTTAATGTAAGAGGTTATTAATACGGGAAAATGAGGTCGGGGGAGGGGGTGGATTATATGGGAATCCCTCATTGGTTTAACTTTTCTTTAATCATGCCTTTGTTGAAGTTAAAAAGACTTTAAAATCAAGACATTTAAAAACTTTAAAAGATGTTGATTTTAAAGGTTATTTCTTTATTACCCTATTTCCTAGATACTTGTAATTATTAATTTCTATTGTAGCTGCTTCTCATTTTCTATTAGATTTTCTAACTGAAAAAATGGAAAACCTCACTGGTACAAGCCTCACACTAATGCAGAAGCTGACCAAATAGTTGAAAATAGATATAGGGTTAATATCTCCCATATATATCGGCACAAAATCTTAATGGAAATATTTTATATGAAATTCAAATCTAAATAAATAAATAACACACCATAGACTTTTGAAATTTATTTCAGAGTTCAAGAGTGTTAAAACAGATCAAAATTCTCAATAATGATAAAAGGAAGGAAACATTTATCAAATAAAACTAAATGCAAAATACAGTTCTACTTTTGAAAGGCTAATTTTTGGGATAGGATGGGTCTTTAGGGGAAGTTATAATAAGGCAATAATGTGTAGTTGAAAATAAAATCTAACATCAGGTTTATTAGAGAAATGTTCATTCAAATTATTTATTTATTTATTTTGGATTTTCTACTGTATCAGTAGGGCTTTCCATTGAAACAACCAATAGAAAGAGAGTGAGAGAGAATATATACACATAAATATATATATATCATAGAGATAGATATATGATATTTATGTATTTGAAGAAATTGATTCATGCAATGTGGGTGCTTGCATTTTGAAAATCTGTAAGTCAGGTAAAATTTGATGCTGCTGTCTTGAGGAAGATTTTCTTTTTCTCTGGGAAATGCCAATTTTGATCCTAAGCTTTTCCAGGGATTGAATAATGGCCACCACATTTTTGAGGGCAATCCCCTGGAATCAACTAAATAGATGCTAAAATATTTACAAAATATCTTCAGGGCAACACCTATTTTAGTGTTGATACTATAGCCTAGAGAAGGTGAAACATAATACAAACAATCACAACTATCAAATGCAATTTTAAAACAATCATTGGAAACAATTTTGAAAAATGGACCTGCATAAGTTTTGTAAAGTGATAGTCATGTGAAATTAGAACATTGAAAAAGCAACGGGAACGAAAGCAGAATACAATTTGCACAAGTTAATGCAATTGCTGGTTATCTTTGGGCTATATCTCTGAGAGGTACATCATTGAAATTAATACAAACTTTGAAATACAAATACATGTGTCTAGAATGGTAAAATGTCATAAATTTGGCATTAAATCAGTGGGGAAATGACAAATTATTTAATAGGGTAAATAATAACTCACTAACAGTAATGGTAATATTACATCTGTAGCTCATCGATTTAACTAAAATATGCCTGAGAAGATTTTGTAAAAATAACTGCAAAATATAAATTGTAATAGGGGAATGGGGAGGAAATATGGATTAATTCTTGCATAGACTTGGAATTGTAAAAGTTTTTATAAACAAATTAGAATTTCACATAACAGATTATAAAACAAATATAATCACTGAACTGGAATGTGTAGGGGAAGACTTGTGCACCGATTGAGAAATAGATTATTTTTCAACTCCATTAAGTATAGCAATGTTGTATCTTTGGCTCATAATGCACATAGTTCAGAAGTAAACATATAATAATATGTGTACATATTTAATTAAAAACTATTAATGAATACAGTTTTGAATTTACAGTCAAATTGCAAACAAAATTAATGACCAATAATTTGGAATTGATTCGTATACATTGGTGCCACCTCACAATTAATCACTATTCAATCACTAGTGTTATGGATAATGTTTACGGATATGGGAAATGTTCATGCTTATTAATGAAAATATTTGTTTACAAAATGGAAACCAAATATATAGCTAACTTCTAATAGCAAAGCCTTGCTTTTTTCCTTTTCACCACCCACAGAACTGAATATAGAATATATATACTTGAGGGTCTTGGGTATGGGTGAGAGAGTTGGTCTGTGAAACTGTCTGGCAGGAGATTCTGCAAACATCCAGTTAAGAATTGACATCGTTTATGTTTTTTCATGAGAAAATCCTGTTCTGGACACTATACAACTCCATGTTAATTAGTAACTTGGAAATACAGATCTCCAAGGACTGTATTGAAATCTTCAGAGATTCAGTATCCTATGGACCTCTCAGTTTCATGATATGTTTTCCTCCAGGGAATATGGCTGGAGAAATATTTAATTTAGCCTTGCTCATGGGTATTGGGCAGTGACATTGACATCAGGAGAGAAACTCTGTATGCTGAAGTCACGTCACTAGTTATCCTCTCTACACATTGGGAAAGTAAAAGGGTGAAGGGGAATGAGATTTGGAGGATTGGAGTCACCTGCCTTATTTCCTCATCTCACAACTTCTCCCAGTTTGCTGATCAAAATCAGCTGACTCAGCTACTTCCTTCAATGACGCACTTGGTGAGCCCTCAGACCTTCCAGGATTTCTTTCTGACCTTTATGAATCTAACTCATATGAAGTCATTCTTGTTCTTAACACAAGAAGAATAAAAAATGATTCATGGGGTGTGTGTGTGTGGGGGGGAATTCTTGATCTTTTTCTCAAAAGGAAAAGGATATTCGTCTGAAGATTTTTTACTCTTCCAAACAGGACTTGAAAGCTGTGGTTCATATTTCCGATTTTCTAAGAGATCAAGTAGGGAAAATTGGTTTTTAAATATTTCCTGGGTTAAAACTTTATGTGCACACACACACACACACACACACACATTTCAAACTCCAAACTCCAATCTTTGTTCACTCTCCTCAGGTCTGTTAAGCCACAACTCTCAGATGTGAACCATGGAAAAGGCTATCACTTCCACATCTCAGTTGGAGATTAATAAACCAGTTCTATTGGATGGGAGAGAGTAGTCACTATTTAACATAAACTGGATAAAAAGTAAATTAAGGAAGGAGCTGTAGTGGTAGGCCCTCCTCATTGATTCCTCATAATCCAAGGTTTAAAAATAATTTATAATATCACAATGAGAAGTTATGGGAAGATTATTTACATATTTTGATTTCATGCCTGATTCTGACATAAGTAGGGCACTTGTCATAACTGACATTAATGCTATTTTTCTTTGCAAATCTGAACATTAAAGGAAGTTCATTTCTTAAGCCATTTCCAAATTTAACAGCATATTAGGTTAAGAAATTTTGAAATATGATATCAAATTAGAAAATTGGTAGTTAGTAGATTTCTGCTTAAAGAAGTTTGGGTAACATGAATTCTTATAGGGAGACATTACATTGTGGAAAAATTCACATTTAAGATGAATTTTACATTTTAAAGTAAGCAAATTGTGCTCTTTTCTGGAGGTGATGGAAATAACTTCTTGTACTCCCATTTGATCCTTGGAGTAGTATATTTGAATTAATTGAAATATGATTTATAAATACTAAAACACATCAATCTGGGATAAGTTAGCATCTTACATCAGGTAACATTAGAAAAAAACAACATATGGGAATTTATATAGTATGTCTATCAAGTTTTCTGAGAAATATACCATTAGCTAAAGGAACCTGAACATTTATCTCTAGAATTTAAAATTCTAAAATCTAATTCTCTCCATTTAAGATACAGTTTCATTCATGAAACATAAGCATGCTTTAATAAAATGACAAATTGAGCCTTCATTCATTATTCACTATAACAAATGATTTAGTCAGATACAATTTTAGCAGCAGGCAAATTTGGGGCAATGGTGAAAATATCATACAAAAAGTAAATAAAGAGGTATGGTGGACTATATAATCTTTTGGTTTTTTTTGCAGAATATTGTGAAATGAGCTGTCCAAGACATATTTTGCCTTTCTATGACTTTTCCAAATGCAGTACCATGTCCTTAACTATTGTGTGTTTGTAGGTGAGTTTTTTTTTCCTTTTTATCAGATATACTTTATTGTTATCTATCTTGGCAAATGTGTGCATGTCTGAGTTAGTTTGTGTATTCTTATGTCAGTATACCAGAAATACCTTCTTTTCACAAACTTTAAGAAATGTAAAATTAGCATGTAAACACTCATAAACCAGTTGCTAAAGACTATTAAAGGCAATTTAGCTCCCATCTATGCTAAAAACAGCCTATGATGGACCACATTCGCACTCTAATCATATAAATAGTTATTTAAGAGACACAACCTACCTTGTCTAAGAGACAGAAAAGACATGAAATACATCCCAGTTATTTTTCTAATCCAGTACTCACTTCTCTCCATATTTATGTCTTCTAATTTCTTTAATAAAAGACATGGTTCACTTTGAACCAATTTGGTATAAGATACTCTCAGTATTCATATCCTCTTGTCCCTCCCATTGAGAGTACTGCATAGATGCTAAAATTGGGATGTTTTCTCTTGTACATTAAGGAGATTACTTTCAAAAACATTTATCAGAGAATGGTCCTATGAATGAAAGAGGGTTGGTTAAATATTTATTGAGACAAAACATCTTGATACAAAACAATGCCTTCTTTAAGGACATCTTTTTATATTACTTATGTTCTTTTCTCTGTGAAGACCCAAGAATAACCTCAGCTATAAGTTTTCTTCAAATATTATTTAATTATACTTCAAATAAATAAATAATAATAAGGATATTTTCCAAAATTGAATTCCCAGTGCCCATTTTTCAGTTTAGTATAGTAGACTATGGAGAAAATCAATTTGACGTCTAGGGAAGATTTTATTTTGCTTGGATTCTCAGACCAACCACAACTGGAGGTAGTCCTTTTTGTGGTAGTCTTGATATCCTATCTTCTGACACTTGTCGGCAACTCAGCCATCATCCTGGTCTCCTGTCTGGACTCCAAACTCCACACGCCTATGTATTTCTTCCTCACAAATCTCTCCTTTCTTGACATTTGCTTCACTACCAGCATTGTTCCCCAGCTACTGTGGAACCTGAAGGGCCCATCCAAAACCATCACACCCACTGGCTGTGCCATACAGCTATATGTGTCACTGTTGCTGGGCTCTACTTATTGTGTTCTCCTTACTATCATGGCATTTGACCGCTATGTGGCTGTGTGCAGACCTCTCAGTTACACCGCTGTCATGCACCCTAAGTTTTGCAAGGCCTTAGCAGGAATAGCATGGCTCAGTGGAGTGGGAAACAGTCTCATCCAGAGTTCCATCACCCTTCAGCTTCCCCGATGTGGGCACCACCATATCCACAACTTTTTCTGTGAGGTGCCTGCCATGGTCAAGCTGGCATGCGTTGACATCCACGCAAACGAAGTCCAGCTCTTCATGGCCACTCTCATTTTGCTCCTTCTTCCAATGACCTTGATATTGGTCTCCTATGGACTTATTGTTCAAGAAGTAGTAAAAATTAAGTCAGCCCATGCTTGGCACAAGGCCCTGGGGACCTGCAGTTCCCATATAATTGTCGTTTCCCTCTTCTTTGGGCCCAGCTCAGCCATCTACATCCAACCCAAGAGATCCTATGGCCACAGCCAGGGCAAATTTCTCACCCTCTTTTATACAGTTGTGACTCCCACCCTCAATCCCCTCATATACACTCTGAGGAACAAGGACGTAAAAGGAGCCCTGAAGAGATTGCTGAGGAGAGAGCAAAATTCCTAAGGAAAAGTCAGGGACCAGTGCCTTTCTTTTTGGAAATGTATTAAAGAGACATGATGTTAAATATCTACTCCAAGGTACTTTACATGCTAGTCATTTACCTCTCTGTTTGTACATAGATATGGCTAAAACAATCTGAAAAATGAAACACATTCAGATTCAACTTGTGTAGCTCATGGAACTTCCTTTGTGAGTGTGGTGCCTGTGTAGAACAAATCCTTTTACACATCTCCTATGCCTACATATATAGTTCCAAAATTAAAAGTGCTCAAATTACAAAGAATTTCCATGAAAATATTTATTATTTTGAGGAACTTTCTGTAACATTTCCTTTAAAAAAACATCACTGATTTAATGTTACTTAAACATTTTTGTACACATTTTCCCCATTCTTTCAAAAAAATATAAACATGAAACCTGAAAATATGGTGCCGGCTCGATAGCCCAGTGGATAGGGCACTGGCATACCACATGGGAGGCCCCGGGTTCAGTTCCTGGGGACCTCTCCTAGCGGGCAGACCGCCTTGAGAATGGCAAGCCACCATGGGTGGTCCAGAGCCACCGTGGGCAGGGCAAAAAAGCTGCCACGGACAGGGCAAAAGCCGCTACGGGCAGGGCAGGTCGACCGTGAATGGAGTGCAGCCAGCCACCCGCGAACTGAAAGCTGGCCGTGAACGGAAGCAGAAGCCGCCCACAAGTGGGGAAAGCCATGCCTGCGCAGTGACCAGTCTCGGCGCATCGCCGCAGCGGGGGGGAAGGGGAGATATATAATAAAATAAATAAATCTTTAAAAAAAAAAAAAACTGAGAATATGTGTGAGGAGCTCATAGTAATTAAATGGAGTTATGAATCTACTTGAAATGCTCCTAAGGAAAAATTATATATAAGAAAATATTTATATCACAAAACAATCATATTATCTGATTTCATATTGTCCCTGAGCTGCTTTGAATTACCTTGTATTCAATACTATTTGTCACTGTATTTGTTTCCTTGTACTTTTTGTTGTACCTATCACTTGGGCTCTGGAGTCAGACTGCCTTGGTTTGTTTTTCTCTTCCATTCGCTATTTGTGAATAACCCTCTTTTTTTTTTACCTAACCTATATGTTCCTCAGTTCAAAAACTTCACAATTTTCAGTGAGGATTAAATAAACAAATTCTCGCATAGTGCTTAAAAACAATGTCTGGCAGTGGTAAATGCCAAATAAACACTGACAATGACTACAATTCTCCTCAAAGATAGTATTGTGTATTGAAATCTCTAAATTCTTCCCTCTTCCTCCATCATTTCCAAATTATGCTTTTTGGGGTTTTTAAAATTTCCTCTTTTTTAATTTCCTGGAAACACTGACAAGAGCCATAATCTCTCTTCTCAAATTCACACTGAATTGCACAAGTGTCTGACCTGGAATCTTTAAAGAACTGGCTTTGGTTGGAAGCTCTTTGAGTCCAAGTGCGTGAACTCAAAGGACATTTATTTTAAGAACTGACGATTACCTACAGTAACACTTACTTACCGGAGTGTGCTGTGTCAAGTCTCAGTTTCCTCACCTGTACAATTGTACAATTGTGATAACAAGAGTTCCTAATTTACCTTGCTTTTGTGAATATACAATCTGCTAATCCAGGTAAAGTTTAGGCCAAATACTGTTACTTATGAATAGCAGCCACTTAATAATTGTTCTTCTTCTACTTCATTTAAATGGTTCCAAGCCTCACCATAGCTCAATAAACTTTATCCATATGATGATTTTCCTCTTATAATTTTAATCACTTCCAAATTTCTCCCAATAATCTTCAAATATATCCAACTATCCACTTTCCTTCATAAAGCTCTAAATGTGTGCCCTCTATATATTTATGTCTATCTTACCTTTATATGAATATAAATGTTATATCTTTAGTATTATCCACACATTCTCCCATCTCATTGCATATATCACTGCTTTAATTTACTCCTAATATCTTTTACAAACTTGTGGCCCTCAGGCATGAATGGGTTCATGGGCAACTTTGTTTTGAAAGGCTAAATTTAATTTAGTGACAATGAATAGCCTCCACTCTGTCATGTGCTCTCTATTTACCAATGACCTTCACAGGTTATGCACTTTATACCATATCTACCTATAAAATGTTTAAGTGTCAACATGCCCACAATGTGACCTGGTAACCTAATTGTAACTCTTCTGCATTGCAAAGTGATTTTCTTGTGCTAATTAGCTAATGCATGACACAAAGTGATCCTGAAGAAAATCCAATTACTTTTTATAGTTAGAGCTAGAGGTCATAATAGGGAAGAACAGCAGTTAGCGTGGAAGAGCAAATGAAGATGTAGTTAGGAATGTATTTTCACATTTTGATGATGAGTTTGGAATTACCACTGAGGTCTGAAAAAGTATCTTTTATTTTATAAGGCTCTGGACTCTATACAATAACACACACCTAGCTTCTAAATCTCAGGGCAAGCTATATAACCTCTTGAGTGTAATAAGAGTACAAAGTGCACAAGGTGGGTAGTGAGTGAGACAAGGCAAGTGACACACATGGTAGAAATACTGGCACAAGATAGCTCAGTGCAGGGGCCGACTGGATAGCCCAGTGGATAGGGCACCGGCATACCACATGGGAGGCCCCAGGTTCAGTTCCCAGGGACCTCTCCTAGCGGGCAGACCACCTTGAGAATGGCAAGCCACCATGGGCGGGCCAGAGCCACCGTGGGCAGGGCCAAAAGCTGCCACAGAAAGGGCAAAAGCCACCACGGGCAGGGCAGGTCGCCCGTGAATGGAGTGCAGCCAGCCACTTGCGAACTGAAAGCCGGCCGTGAATGGAAGCAGAAGACACCCACAAGCGGGGAAAGCCGTGCCTGCGCAGTGACCAGTCTTGGTGCGTCGCCGCAGCGGGGGAGAGAGGAGATATGTAATAAAATAAATAAATCTTAAAAAAAAAAAGATAGCTCAGTGCACATTTATCTGTCTACATGTTAACAAGGAGACTGCCCATGGGGTATTCTTAAAATAAAAGAACAATGAGTTTATTCTTTCATCCATCCTGTCCACACCACAGAGTGGCTCGTTTCTGTATGTGTTTCCCTGTTTTATGTCTTTACAATATTGTAATTTTTCTTATGTGGTCATATTGACAGGGTAAAAATGCCCACTTCTAGTAATAAAATCTTCTCATATCAGTAATGCAAATATTCACTCAAGGTAACACTTCATTTATAGTTAAAGATTCTATGCTCCCCCACTTTGATTCCTGCTGGTCTCGGACTCGGCAGTAGTGAAATGACATGTGCCCATTTTCCACCTTGTGCCTGCTTTTTTATGTGTGTAGCTTGATAAATGCAATTTCTGAAACTGTCACTGTAAAACTCCGCAGAGTGTTCAACAGCAAGTCTTACCATGCTTTACAGCTAACAGCTTCACTCATCTGTCATATTCTTGTAATTTTAGGCAAGTTTCATGAGATCAGTACACTCTGGTTCCCAAAGCCCCAGTAAACCTTCCAAGTTCTCTAAGGTGTCCTACATCATTTTACTAGACTTAAGGTGAAAAGGAAAAACCCACAAAATCTGTAACAAAGAAATCCTCCCTCCATTTGCAAATCTCATCTCTCTTTTTTGTCAGTCTGAATATGGACAATTAGCTAAGTGCTCTAATGGTAAGTATTCATTATGTGCTTCACTGAGCACAGTGCTCTATGGAGCTTTTCACCACCTCCCCCTTCTACCCCTATACCTTTTAAAGCTGGGTGGAGCCTATGACAAGTTTTGGCCATTGAGGTGTGAGAAAAAGTTACCTGTGCTAATTCCAAGCTGAATATTCAACTGGTGGTGTAAAAGTCTCTGACATTCTTGCTTTCCCTCTGCTACAACCACTAGCAAACTGGGGTTGATGGCAACTCTGTTAGGAATTGTTCCTGAGAGAAGAGATGTTGCAGAGCCCATACCTGAACTTAATAGACATATGGTGAGCATGAAATAAATACATACTACTTTAAACCCTGGAGATATTTGCATCTTTTGTTACTATAGCATATCCTACATTTCTGATACAACCAATTATTTCTAATATAAGCATGATCCACTTCCTTTGAAGTCTTGCCTAAGGGTCCGATTGCCACCATTTGGAATCTGTATGTACTTCTGAAGTACCTTTCCTTCTGGATCTTTGAGACCTCAGCTGAAATAGACACTGCACCTCAGTTTACAATCTTTTTTATTATGATGATGATACAATTTAAATATCACAAGGTAAATGGTGACTGGGACGAGGAAAGGATATCAAGCAAGGAAAGTACAAACATAATAGAACAGACAAGAGCTGTTGATGATCTTAACAGCATTTCTCAAGTTTGACAATACATGAATCCTGAGAATGTGTTGAAAAGTTCTCCCCTATGTATGGTGACTGAAGTAAGCAAAGAAATGGAGAAAATTATCCAAGGACATGAAGAAGGCAGAATGCATGGGATTTGCTGACAGGCACAGAAAACTCTAGAATGAACCTCAGTTCCATGTTAAGAAACTGGTTCAAGCTCTTTCTTTCAGTGAAAGAGAAAATAGAACTCTCAAAGCTAAAAAGGCTTTGCTTCAGTCCACCTCCATGTCCCCAGTCTCTGTGAAAGCTGTGCCATTTCATGCTTTTCCATGAATCCTGCCAGCCACGTTCTCCTTCCCATCTCTCCTTACTTCTCTAATGACCTAGATTCTTAAGCTTTAGTATTCTCCTCTCTCTTTCATCTTTTCTCTCAGCTGTTACTATCTGTGACCCTTTGCTCTGATGCTATAAAAATACTCAAATCTCTTAAATGTTTAAAATTTACATAGTTTTTCCTTGTCTTTTGTTTTGCCATTGCTCTCTGATTTTCCATTTTCACAAACATTTTCAGAGAATAGGTTTCATTCCTGGTGTCAACTTCTTCAGTTGACAAACATTACCCAAATATGCATCCCAGTTAAAGAAACTACAACTTCCATATTGTCAAAAAGCTTCTTTGTTGCTATATACTTTTTCTCATTTTGGGTAGTAGAATTAATCTCACTGACTAGACATTCATATTCCATGTTTCACAATGCAAAACCATCAGTGATCCATGTAACAACTTGCTCCTCCTTTATTTCATTTAATTTCCTTGTCATTTTTTATTTTATTATTTCCTCTTGTTCTTCATCCTATAATTGCTGCATTCCACCTATGGATGGATTTAATATATACTCTTGGATATGAATTTTTCCATGAGAGGCTATGTAGTGTTAAAGGAAGTAACTTAGGTATTAAAATGTAAAATTTCTGTAGATACCATTAGGTATATTAAATAACTGGAAAAACACAATATGTGAAAATCAAGAAAAATGCTCATTGCAGATTGCTCTAACTCATTTGGGGAATGAGAAGATTTATAACTTGGCTCCAGTCCTGTGAAGTGTGGCCTATTTTAATTGCACCCTTACTCAACTTGCTACTGACCATTTTCCTTAGAACTCCTTCAGTACATCAGGCTGACTGATGGGGAGAGGTAAGTTTTTTGCATCAAGGATAGGAAGTATGCATGAACCCAGCATTTTTCTTTGACTTATTTGACACACCTGCTTGAGAGGTTGGACCTCAAACTGTAAGCATTATGCTCTAGGACTTATAATAATAATAATAATAATAATAATAATAATAATAATAATAATAATACCAACATGCCCAAATACCAGCATCTTTCAAAAATAGAAATTTCTGTCTTTTAGATAAAAAAATCTACAGCTAGTGCCCAAAACTTTCTCTAGAATCCATACTTTTCCCCTTCAACATCTCCTCCAACATCCCTTGACTTGGGCATTTGTCTTTATTACACAAGCTGTACATTAGAAATTCAGTTTTTACTCTGAGTGCCAGGGCCATTGTGTAGGTGGAGGAGGGTAACAATAAGGCATTCTCCTACTTGTACAGAAACCTGTTTGATATCCCAATGTAATTCAATTTATATCTCATTGACCAGAATTAGTTGAAGCATACACCTAGCTACAAGGGAAGATGGAAAATATGTCCCTTAACTGAGTGCATTTTTCAATATTCAGTAAATAAAGTCTTGGAGAATGTTGGATAAGATGATAAATGTTTTTGTCCAGTTCTCATAAACCTAATCAAAATCCCCTTGTCTCTATATCTGATTCAGAGAATGATAAATCTAAAAACTAAATTTTAATCATACCCAAGATTCAAGTTCTGATTTACAAGTACTAAGAGCAAAGAGTATAAACCAGAATGTGTAAGTTTGGAACAATATGTTCTTCAAGGGGATTTCCAAAGAGGACATCCTTACCTTTTCATTTAAAATGACTGCAGTAGTGGAATTTTCTCTCCAAATGGCAACTTCCTCTTGACTGCTCTTTTTCCTGTACCTTTATACCATTTTAATAATGGACATTCAGTACTGTACCCACTTCCTTTATGCCATTTAAATGATCATTTTGTATCTTACCTTGTTCTTTCACTATGTAACACAAACATTTGACTTTCCATTTTTGTGTGGGCTTATTTTTGATAGTAACAAAATGATACTTTTCAAAATCATGTGTCACTAGATGTAAAAGGGTTTTGAGACTTACAGAATTATCAGAAATAAATATCTGCATCAATGTAATATGGCATGAAAGTTATTTGTGCTGTTTTTATAGGGAGTTTTGGTAAGGATTTGCTTCATTCAGACAAAA
Organism: Chaetophractus vellerosus; assembly: GCA_004027955.1. Lineage (NCBI taxonomy): Eukaryota > Metazoa > Chordata > Mammalia > Cingulata > Chlamyphoridae > Chaetophractus > Chaetophractus vellerosus. Next base: position 21,710 of record PVKH010005222.1, read on the forward strand.
ATCAGTATCTGAATATTGACAGTTTAGAGGGTTCACAGGAGTGGTTGCAATACTACATTCCAACTGTATTTATAGTGCACTAAATCCATGCCTGTGGTGGCAGTTACCTGTGAGACAGGAGTCATCAAGTTGAACTGTTGACCATCTGCTTTTGCACATTCACTTCTATTTCTTTTAGGTGTTAGTGTTTGGTGGAGGAAGCCCTGGACTACCTCAGTGGCCATTTCTCAGCCCTGCCTTGATCATGAGTGTGGCATGCCCAGCTGCCATCCATGGACACCAACCTCAGCATTTGCCTCCCCCCCAGCCTTCCCCTCTTCTTTGACCCTTTGTGCCATGTAAGTAATAAAGCAGTCATTCTCTGAAAGCTTTTGTTATGATGAGCTGTGTTCCCAGGATGCTGCTTGTAGCCCCTCACTCCACATTTACTTGAAAATACTTAGAGCTGGACCTGTCCACCATGACTCCTGAGAGTCTTACTTTTTCCTGACACTCTCCATGAGAAGAGAATATGAAATCACCCAGATGGGGTGGGGGTGCAGGCAAAAGATAAGGATTCAGAACACTAAGGAGAGTTGAAATTATGCATATTCATGTTCCATTGGTTTTAAGGGAAAGGAAGGCTCAGGTTATCATCACATAACCATCACAGCTTGTAT
>PVKH010005223.1:0-22376 GCA_004027955.1 Chaetophractus vellerosus
CCCATTAAGCGCTGGGGACTTTTAGGCTGCCCCTGTTCTCCCCACAGTGGATGGAAAGATAGTAGAAAACAAGTTAAGTGGAATATCATTACTAGTGTTCTATGAAGTAAATATCTTGGAAACATGTTGAGGAAAACAAGTGACAGAAATATTCTCCTTTAGAAACAGTTAAGACATGGAACTTTCTTATCTAATATTTTTATATTTTATATTATTTATATTATTTATATTTTATAGTAGAGAGACAGTTCTGCTTTGTAATGAAATTTCCAAAGAATTGTAAAACTAATTAATTAAAAAATCACTCAAAACCCAGCATATTACCTCTGATTTGCCTTTGTTATTGTTTTTGGTATTGACTTAAATTTTTTGAATGGCTTGTGATACTTCATAAAAGATTTTCTTTTTGTGATAATAAACCTACAGCTAGTTTTTTATTACATTTTGATCTCTGTAACTATGTGAAGTAAGGGAATCCTTCACAGTGCATTCAATTTTCCCTACTCCTCAGGCATCTAAATGACATGAGAGGTTAACTGTTCCTTTTCTTGGCAGATCAATATTTCATTCTTTGATTGTTAATGATGTGATGGTATCCAACATGGATCTTTAGGCAACTCTCAAAAGAGTCAGAAGTATTCAGATGGGAAATAGCAATAGGCAGTACGTAATGGATTAGCTCTTTGGAATGAATAGCTATTAATTTATACCAGATCACTTGCTCAAGTTTCCTTTACCCACCATCCTCCTCTGTGATTCAGAGCCAGAAGATTTGAATGGGTAATTACCTTTCATCAAATTACATTTTGACTTACCTTATGACAGTACTCATAGCATTTTTCTCCTGCAGCTCATGTAAGCACTTTTTGAACAACTCATTCATTCTTAACACATGTCTAAGAATGAGAAAGAGGCCAAATATTTTTCTTCACCAGACTAAAAATGTCATTCCACAGACAAGGCTATAGGCCATTTCCTGGAAAATGGAAATTGGCAGTTTTCCCTAAGTATTTTAATTTTGAAATACTCTCTTTTGACATGCTTTATTAATAAGAATGTTTGTGATAACCATTAACAAAATATTTTTGTTTTCCCTGCTCCCTTAACAATGAATTAACAATGAATAAAAATGAAAATAGATAGACAGACTGACTGACTAGGAATTTCTCTATCTCTCTCTATCACTAGAAATTCAGAGGCATTATTTACTATTTTATTCATAATTTAATTCAATGAATAATCCTGAAATGCCTATTATACATCTTGTATTTAGTTAGGTGATGAATATAGGGAAATAGTGAAGATAAAAAGGTGATTCTTTCCCTTGTACAGTTGACATTTCTGGAAATAATATTAAATAGGATCTTAGCATACTTTTTAATATGGTTGATGAGATCAGCCAGGTATGAAGTATTCCAAAAGCTACTTAGATCCTGTCTATACTTATCAGATTTAGAGAATTACTTTCAATTACTATTCACCACTCTGAAAGAGTTAAGATATGTTTTTGAAGCAACTCAAACTCCTACCATTCCTGTCAGAAACTTCAAAATGTTTGTTGCAGAATTCAGGTGATCCACATAGTATTATTCTTCTCTTTGGTATAAATTTTTATTCTGCATTCCAGTATTCTTTTGACTCTACTTTTGCTTGTCTTTTATAGTGAGGAGACTGAAGAAGAGGAAATAATACTCAAAAGAGGCAGGCTTTTTATCCCACTTTTCAGGGACTATTAATTGCAGAGATATCTTTTGACACTTTGGTTGTAATAATGCAAAAAACAAGAGTCTTACACTCATTTGAGCCTTTACCACACTATTAAATGGAGTGAGGTAGAGGCATGTTCTGCAGTTAAGTTATTAAACCTTGTTCCTTTTCACTTGTCAAGTTTCCCATTATTCAATGAGCTTTTAGTATATCAATTGGACAATTGCATTATAACTGAATTTAGAAATTTCACTTAATAGTTGGGACAATTTTTAATTTTATATACAATATGGGAAAAGGTGGATATGAAAACGTATCACATATAATCCGTGACGATTTGAAGTTTAAAAGGAAATAAATATTGGCCTGATTAAAAAGATCCAGAGACATCACAGCCATGACTTAAAATGAAACTTAAATATAAGAAAACCAGCATCACTAGTTTACTTGTTGAATTTTTTTTCTGATTGACAGTGGGTATTTGAATATAGGTAGTTTTGCACATTACATAAAGATGAATCCAAACTTCTGTATATAGTAAAGGGAACTATTTCATCCCATTATCTTGTCATGGACAAATTTAAATATCTTCCTAAAGAGTGATAATTGAATAAATATCAGTTTAGTGTGTATATATGTACATTTATATAATTAAAATGTGTGCAATGTAGGAAAATCATGACTTCTTTCTCTATTTATTGAAGCTTATAAAATGCATGGAAAATAAATGAAGCGTTGCACAAAGAAATATTGATCAGAAAGGAAATAAATTTAAAACATATAGGCTCATTAATAATAAATTGGTAAATTCCATTTTTCAAAGTTCAGCTGGGTGGTGGTTTTAAGAAAAAATTCAGACATTTCAAAATTGTTTGCTTATGGAAAACATTTGCAATTCTGTTAGAAAAGAACAGTGTCAAAAATCTAAACTTTTTTCCCTCAACATCTGCATTTGCTTATTAAAAAACAAACCCACACAACACCCCCGATCTCTCAAACAAGTTGTTTGTCACGGAATATTTTTTAAGTGTCATGAAATTTAATCTCAAATATTTTATGTATCCATGAGTTTTAGTCTATTTGTTTATTCTACTCTCACATGTCTTTACATTTAGGGCTTAAGAGAATAGTGATCTTATAACATTTTGAAAATACTGAAAGTGAAAAAAAAGCAGTCATTTTTTTGGGGATCAATCTGAGAAAGGGCTATTGGAGGGAGAAGGTAAATTCTCTTGTACAACTTCCATAAAGAAGTTGTATAAGTTTGAACATTTTCAAACAAACAAATACCTCCTTCAATGGGTATTTGAATAACTGAGCTTAACATATTTACTTAGGGCCTTGATGTATGCCATTCTCCACATGTCAAACTATTTGAAATAATGAAATGTAATTTCAGTAGAAGTGAATGAGGGTGCATTAGTGAAACCTGTTTTTCTCGTGGATCTGGGTTCTAAAGATGGATTAGGTAAAAAAAAAAAAAGTCGACATGATCTCTCTCTCTCACTCTAAAAAACAATGTATATATACATACATGTATATATCCTCACTGGATTGTTTCAACAAAAAGAGTTAAAGAAAATGTGCCAAACTAGCCTCATCATGGGAGCTTCCTTCCTTTTTTTGCCCCCATATTTTTCCCTCTGATACTTGTCAGGTATTTTAAGGTTAATTAGTTAATGAGATGAACTAATTTCTAGGGCATTTCCTTAAAATTGTTTTCTTCCCCCCATTTAGTTATTACAGTCTCGTGAGACTGTGATATAGAAAATTGGAGACAGTAAAGTAATGTTTACCAAGAACATTTATTTTCAACTCAATCCTGGCAATTAGAGCTCCGGAGGACTAGGTTTTTAAGTAACCCAGTTAGCTAACCTCTAGGTACCATACGTTTGTTACAGGTGGTCAACATTTAAAAATGTGCATCCGCTTGGCAGTATGTTGTTATGCTAGGACGAGATGTAAGTGATGATAAGAAGGAAAGAAAGACTTAAGTGACCGGTGTATTTAGCCCTATCTCAATAATTTTGCTGACTTCCTCTCAATGAATCTCTTTCTATGGAAATTTACTGATATGCTTTATTGAAAAACACAGGTCTCACCACCAGCATCTCCAGCACACGTGCACACGCATGCACACACGTGCACACGCATGCACACCCAAACCCATGAAAAACATAGATGAGACTGGATCATCCTAAAATCTAATTGACCTGGAAAGGGAATAGAATTTTGGCTTCCTGGAACTATTTCTTAGAAGTAAAATCAACGAAGTGTTTTCCTATAGGAAGCTTCAAAAAAATTAGTTATTTCTTATTTGAAAAGCCTTTTAGCTTTTCCACATTCTCTGCTTATCTATTGATTATCCAGCTCATAATATTTGGGATCTAAGAAGCAACCATTTTAAGTATCATCTGCTTAACATTTAAAAAGCCCACTTTGTGAAATTAAAAAAAAATTTATTTTGAAATATATTCAAACTTATAGGACAGCTGCAAGAATAATACAAACCCCATCCAGAGAGCTCCAACATATCTCTACTTCACCCAGATACCCAGATCCACCAATTTTAACTTTTTACCACATTTGCCACATCATTTTTTCTATCTACCTACCTACCTATCTACCTATCCATCTATCTATCTGTCCATCCGTTCATCCATTTTCTGAACACTTGAGTATAGGTTGTAAACATCATATTCATTAAACACTTAATACTGCTTTGTGCATTTCTTAAGATGTATATTCATTTATATAACCACCTTAAGTACATTATCATTTAACATTGATATAAAGCTTACAATCTATATTCTATTTTTTTCATATGTCCCAGTAATGTCCCTTTGAGCCTTTACTCCTCCCTTGCTAGATCCTATCAGGATCATGTATTGCATTTAATTATCACTGTCTGTTTTATTGCTTTCTTTCTTTTTTTCTTAATTGTGGAAACATATATATATATATATATATATATATATAATATAAACTTTTCTATCTCAGTCTCTCTCAAGTCTACCATTCAGTGGGATTAATCACATTCACAATATTGTGGTACCCTCACCACCTCTCATTTCCCACCTCCCCAAACAGAAACCCTACATCCATTAGGCATTAACTGTCCCTTTCTCCTGCCCCCCTCACACCTGGCAAACGTTACTCTAATTCTGTCTCTACGAGCTTACATAGTTCTGATATTTTCTTTGGAGTTACCATGGGGCTTAAATTCAATATCCTAAATCTAACAATTTCATTTGTTTTGATACCAACTTAACTTCAATAGTATTCACAAACTATGTTCCTATACTCCATTCATACCCACTATTATGTAGTTCTTGTTACAGATTGGACGTGGGTCTAAAACCACTGATTTATCATTGTATTTTATGCATTTGCCTCCTAGATCCTGTAGGAAGTAAAAAGTGGAGTTGCAAACCAACAATACAATAGTATTGGCATTTATATTTACCCATGTTGTCATCCTCACTGGAGATCTTTATTTCTTCATGAGACTTCTATTTTCTATAGTCCTTTCTTTTCAAACTGCAGAACTCTCTTTAGCATTTTTTTTATGTATGGTCAAGTAGTGATGAATTTCTTCTGTTTTTGTTTATCTGGAATGTCTTAATCTCTCCCTCGTTTTTGAAAGACAGTTTTGTTGGATATAGAATTCTTGGGTGGCAATTTTTTTGCTTTTACACTTTAAATATGCCATCCTACTGCCTTCTTGCCTCCGTGGTTTCTGGTGAGAAATCAGCATTTAATCTTATTGAGGCTGTCTTATATGTGACATGTTGCTTCTCTCTTGTGGCTTTCAGAAGTCTCTCTTTATCTTTGGCATTCAACAACCAGGTTATAATATTCTATGATGTGGATCTATTTGGGTTAACCTGTTCGGAGTTTGCTGAGGGTCTTGGATGTGCCGTGAATTTTTTAAGGTAAATATTTAGTGTAATTATTGGTCTTTTGAAACAGTTTATTTATATATATAGTAAGAATAAGTGAGTAATTTACTCAATAATTGTGAAGTATTGAAAATGATTTAGAAAAAAATTTTTTTTTAAATGGAGAGAGCTCAAGATATTTATTTATTTATTTATTTTGGTTACATATACCCCCCTTTCTGCTTGCTCTTGCTGTGTTCATTTCTTTGCGTTCTTCTGTGTCTGCTCTGTCTCCCCCCACTGCTGCGGTGATGCGCCGAGCCAGGTCACAGCGCAGGCGGCTCTGCCCCGCTTGGGGGCGGGTCTGCTTCCATTCCCGGGTGACTTTTTGCTCCGTTCACAGGCGACTTTGCTCCTTTTGCAGGCAGCGGCTTTGCCCTGCCCGTGGTGGCTTTTTGCCCTGCCCACGGCGGCTCTGCCCCACCCACGGTGGCTTTGCCTTCTCAGGCGGTCTGCCCGCTTGGAGAGGTCCCCGGGAACCAAACCCGGGGCCTCCCATGTGGTGTACCGGCGCCCGATCTACTGGGCTATACAGCCGGCCCTGATTTAGAAAATTTTGAATGCTAGCTCTTAATTATCACAATATTGACACTTGCTTGGAATAAACATACATTTACATGCATACCACACATACACATATTCCTTCATTGGTATGCAACATGTTCAATTTGATGGAAATGAGGCATTAACTCCTTTTTTATGCAAGTGAGAAAATATATAGCAAAGAATTTCCAAGTTTATAATACTTTAGCTTTTCAGAGAGAACTATTACACGTTTTCTCTACACAGTGTATATGGGCTACAATTTTTCACATACTTTTCTCATGAGAGCATTTCCTGATGATTTCCTCATTGCATCTGATTGAATTGAAAGCAACAATCCAAATAGAGACTTGTTTAATTTTGTCCTACAAGTACGTTATAAATGCCATGCACAAATATCATTGTCTCTTTATTTCTTGTAGGTGTAGACACCGTTCAAAATTATTAATTGACTATAGCAACTGGCAATAAGAGTGTATACTTGTGGGTTTCACTTCTTTGTTCTTGCTGGAATTTTTCTCCCTGTCTAATCTCTTAAATTTTACTCTCTTTATTTCTTTGAAAGTAACGGTGCTTCTTAGCTTCATGATTTAATGGAGATAACATTTTCCTGCTCTTATTGATCACTATTAGTCCCCTAATACATATTAGTGTAAAAATTTAGTGGTGTGAAAGTTGGATGAATAAAGAGAACCATTATGTGTACTCACATAATTTTACTTTTGGACACATCTTAAGCAAAATCAAATCCTAATTACTCTTTTAAGATATACTGAGATAGGAAGCGTTAGGTCAGCTTTGAAACTACATACATTTAGTTAAGACTAGCTTACAAGAAAGGTTTTTAACATCGTTTTAGGAGTACCAGCAGGTGGAGCTGTATTCCAATGCTGAATAACACATGGACTCTTCCGGAGGGTTTACTCATGAGGTAGAACCAAAATCCTGGTCAATAATTATATGAGGAATTTTGTATATTATGGTATGAAGCATACATAATAAGTTCTGCTTGTAGAATAGCCACAATTTGGTATTTAATAAAAAATATTTTGTACTCTTTTGTATTTAATTCTGTGGACTTGAATCTTGGGTTTCTTGTCATCTTTGCCATATCTTCATAGTTATTATTTTGCTATGGTGTATGTGATTTATCTTGACTGTATTCTACCATAATATACACCCCAGGAACTGGAATAGAAGTATCTGCAAAGCCAAGTTTAAACTCATCATGGAAAAAGAATGAGGAAAGAATGGGTGTATGAAAAGGATATGGAGTTCACTCAAAGGTGACAGAGAAACTAGAGTTGAGTTTGTGATGCTGTTGGTTCATTTTTGCATGTTTGGCTTATTTCTCACTTCTAAATTTCTGGCATCTTGTTAATCACTGCTGCTGGGTATTACATATTTTGTTCTCAGTGGTAAACTGGAATTCCAAAAAGTTAAAAAAAAAAAAGTTTGATATGAACTGTCAGATTTAACTTTTAATTTTAAGAGAGTTCATAGTGAGAGAACCTGAAACCTTGAAGATAGAAGAACCTTCAAATTTGAGCCACGTCTTGTGAACCAATAATTGCACAGGCTGCTCTTTGGAAGCAGTTGGTGATGACTGTCATCTCTGACTTAAATGTTTACAATGCTGCATTTTAGATAGATTGCATGTTTTAGAATACCTGTGTATATAAAATTGAAAATTAGTGGTAGAAACAGGGGTAGGAATATACTCTTCCCAGAGTATACTGGTTTTCACACAATACATTAAATTTTACTATTCGCAGTAGACAGGATATAGCTGAAGATTAACATCTGCTTTCATGCTTCTTTTCTTGCTTGAACAATGACTTAACCCAGTTAGTGGAAGGCAAATATAGGTGTTCGGTGATATATAATTAATTAGCCACTGGGGGCTCATTTGGCAAAGAATGATTCAATTTTATCTTCCCTACTTATTGTTTCTTGAGAGATTATCTTTTAATTATATTGCTGCAGTTAGTATTTATTTTTATATAACTCATTACTTAGAGGTTATGGAAGATAAAAAAAAAATCAGAGTTCCTAAACAATCCCATTGATCAGACAAGAAAAACATGTTTGAAGCCAATGCAAACAAGAGAGTTTATATTTTTTCAGTTTTACATGTAAAATGACAGATGGATCACTCAAATATACTAACTAGATAATTTTGAAGAACCACATCCTAAAGTTGACCTAATTAACCTTTAAAATCTATTTTTTGACATAGACCATGAAAGGATGGGGCAGATAATGAAGTGAGAAGAGAAAGATTTGTTAAATCCTGAGGTTTAATTTTTTTTTTTTTTTTTAAGGTATGGAGAGCTGGGGATCGAACCTGGGACCTTGTGTGTGTAAAGCTGACGCTCAACCACTGAGCTGCATTGATTCCCCTGAGTTGGTTTTTTCATTTGTTTTGCTTGTTGTTTGCTTTTGGCTTTTCAGGAGGCACCAGGAATAAAACCGGGAACCTCCCATGTGGGAGGGGGGCACTCAACTTAACTTCTTGAGCCACATATGCTCCCTAGATTTTTAATATAAAAAGTTGATGTGTCAATTTACAGATGGAATAAATTATTCTTATTTTCCTTTTATTAATAGGATTGTATGTGCCTACATAATTTAGTAGGTGGATATCATGTTTTGTTGTCCAAGCTACCTAGAACTGTACTTACAGATAGAAAATACTCTAGAATATTTGGTGAATGAAAGAATAGATTTATATTTAGTAAAATTTGCATTATTCTGATTATTTGCTGTGGAGGTAAGTTTTGTTATTTAGTTTTCAAAACATGAAACGAAGCTTAGGTCTTAACACCAATTATAGCAGTTTGGGCTAGCTATGTGCCCTGGAGAAAAATGGCTTATTTTCCAGGGTGCTCAGCAACAAGTTTTGTGCAATGTTATGTATATATATAAGTTTTGTCTACGTTTGAAGAAGCTGTAACTGATTGTACTTAACCTATGAGAATAAGTAAAACTGACAACAGTACCCGTTAAGTTTTGCCAAATTTATTGTCTATGAAAACAACCCTTCAGTTATGAGGCTATTGTGATTTTCAAAGATTGTCGCTTCTTATGACTTGTCACCTAAGACTTGCAGATGGCTAGAATTCATTCCTAACATATTTACAATTTTATTTTGCTGATGAACTGTTGTTGTTATAAGTTTAAGTACTACTGTGTACCCCATACCTTGGAGATTAGGTGATTATGTTTCTTCTTCGTCTTCTTCTTCTTTTTTTTGGCAGTATTGTACTCACGAGACCTGTGTAATTAAAGAATAATTGGGCACAGGGGTCAGAATCCAGACAAGAATTTGTGGACTAAGTTTTTCACAAGCAAAAGTGGGACTAGCAGAATCAGAAAGTTTTTTACCCTATCCAGACAAATGTAATTTTAATTTTAGCATGAACATTGGATGTTAGAATGGAAGGCTGTGGGACCCCCCGAAAAAGAACAAACTATAGGCATTTACTAACACAGATCCATCAAACCTTTTGCTGAGCTGACTTTGTGAAGTGGCCAATAATATCTTGTTTCACCATTTTTCTATATGAAAACTAGTCCTTGTGTGTTGAAGTACTTAGGCAACTGTTCTCAGTACTTTTGGGGATATTTTAAATGGAAGGGAGGTTCCCAGAATTCTAGACCCATAGCTTAACTGCAGCTTTCAAATCTCTAGTATGCTCATCCCATTGTTACTTCCTAATATATGTTCGACTTGTTAGTTATAGGAAAAGAGATGAAAAGAATTCATTTATCTCCACCATACTCAAAACAGAATAAATGTTTGATAATGATGTATGACTGTAGTATGCGAATGCCAGCTGTATCTGATTAGCAATAAAGGCAACTTGGAACCTAACATGGAAAAACCGGTGGTCAGCCTTGGGTAGCATCCTAGCAGAGAGAATTACTCAGTACTGATGCCCCAATGTGGAGGCTGAGGCATTTAAGTATATCTTGTCTTAGGATTTTATGGATTTGGAAACTCCATTAGGTTAAGTGCCTGGAATGATACACCCATGGGTCTGGTTGGGGGAAGCTGGGAAACAGAAAGAAAGGAAAGAAGGGAAAAGTGGGGAGTGGGGAGGGGTGGGGAGGGGCTTTCACACTCACAGCCCTCTGCTGGTTTGATGACTGACCGCAGGGAGTTCCTGGTGCTGCAGCCACCTCTTTCTGGTCTGACTTCCCCTAGCCCATAATGGAAGCTCCACACAGGCAAGGATTGTTGTTGTTTCACCACTGTATCCCCATCGTCCTAGAACAGTACCAGGCACATAGTAGGAACTCAATAAATATTTGTGAATAAATTGAATAAATGAGTTTGCTGAGTGACTATTCTGTGCAAGGTGCTTCATTAGATGCCATGGGAGAAAGGAATATGAATGAGAAACACTCCTTTTGTCAACAAGCCCAGAACCCAGCACAAAGGGCTTGTTGCATATACAAAAAAAAAAAAAAATGCAGAATAATCCCAAGGGCTGTGGGGCTATAGAGGCAGGTAGTTCTGGCTTGGAGGCAGGAGTGGAACTGCAAAGATCCCCTAGGGTAGAGGACATACAGCCAGGCCTTCAAGGATGGATGGTTAGCGGTAGGCACAGGTAGAAGGGAGTGCATCCAGGCTGAGGGACACAGACACAGGGTTGGAAACTTTAGAGCATGTTTGCATAGCAATAAACAGAGAGGTTGGGCCCAAGGTAGGCTATATGAAGGGACAAGGTAGGAGAGAAGGCTGAAGGGGAAGGCTGGGGCCATCTTTTGAGAGCTGGGAAAACCATGATGAAGCAGCTTACATTTTAGGCAGTGAAGGTTTTATGTAGAATCAAAGGTTTGTACATGATTAAAGATGATGAATATTGGTCAATTTTAAATCCCTGAAGGTCACTGGCTACAGTTTATACTTCTTTGCATGTTACACAGTTTCAGACAATTGCCGATTGATTGTTTCAGCCTTAAATTTACTACGGCCTATGAAAGATCCCCAATATATTGATGATAAAGTAGCCCAGGTAGACCTGGGGATAATCCTCCCTGGCACTGAGGGATTAATACCAAGCACCAGCCAGAGATGCATTTGGACAAAGACCTTGACCAAAAGAAGGAAATATCAAATACAAAAGAGTCTTTACAGCTAAGAAATTTCAAAATGAGCCAGGAGGTCATTCCATAGGTTACACTTATGCGCATCTCAGGCAGATTTCATTAACTGCCACTGTGAACAAAGCTTCAAAGAGGGCTGCTCCTGAGGGCTCTAGAGCCATCGGGACACTATAGACAGGGCACACAACCCCTTGAAATCAGCACCCTGTCGGTGGGCCTTACCTTGGAATATATGACAACCTATTTCCCCAATGTAACAGAGTTAGACTCATTTATAATTTTTCTACACATGATTCTTCTACCCCTTTTATTTGAATCTATAATTACACTATACCCTTTAAATAGATATCTCAGAGACTTAAATCTTCAGTCTGTTCATATGCTGGTTGAGCCCTGAATCTCAGCAGTGTTGCAGCCAACACTTACTCTCCAGTTCATCAGACTCTCCTAGGACAACTGACAAAATGATGATGGGAAGCGGATGTGGCTTGGCTCAAGTGATTGAGCTCCTGCCTACCACATGGGAGGTCCATGGTTTGGTTCCCAGTGCCTCCTAAAGAAGACAGCGAGCTGGCATGACAGGCAGGTGCAGCAAGCCGATACAACAAGATGATGCAACAAGAGACACAAGAAGAAGGAAAAAAACATAATGAGAGGTACAACAAAGCAAGGAGCAGAGATTCCCAATGCCTCCTAAAGAAAACGAGCAACATAGTGAGCTGATGCGATGGGAAGGCACGGCAAGCTGGCGCAACAAGAGACACAAGGAGAAACACATGATGAGAGACACAACAAAGCAGGGAATGGAGGTGGCTCAAGTGATTAGGTACCTCCCTCCCACACTGGAAGTCCTAGGTTCAGTTCCTGGTGCCTCCTAAAGAAACAAGAAAGATGAACAGTCACAGCAAGTGCAAAAAATAAGGCTGTGGGGAAAAAATAAATCTTCTAAAATGCTTTTAAAGTGATGATGATGGACAAACCCCATCCAAAAAAACATAAGAGTATTTACAACTGCAAGCAAAGCTGTTTCTTCCATCTGCCCCATAAGATCTAAGCACCCTCTCAACTGAGACAGAGCTGGCATCATTATCCCCAAATCCTCAAGGTTGAGGAATGAGCAAACATAAGAGGGGAATGCAACCACAGGCAAAGTAAAATTATTAATATTGTAGTAACGGAAGAACATGTAACACTGACATAAAGATAGTGGTTAACAGAGGTTCTGAGGGGATGGGGAGGGAATAAGAGAAGGAACATGGGACATTTTTAGGACATTGGAATTAAGTGTAAACCACAATGTAAACTATAGACCTTGGTTAGTTAGCAGTGCTTCAGTATTTATTCATCGATTGTAAAAAATGTACCACACAATTGTAAGATGTTATTCACATTACTATTAATGTGGGAGAGGGAGGGTGTGGGGTATATGAGAATCCCCTATACTTGTGATGTACCTTTTCTGGTATCTAAATTCTCTTTAAAAATAAAGTTTATTATATTTTTTAAAAATGTAGCCCAGGTAGGGCCTAAACTTTCATTAGTCTGTCTACCTCCAGATTTTGAACCATAGGAAAGGGAGGTTGAGTATGCTTTGGGTGCATAGAATATCAGGAGTTGGAAGGCAATTTAGCCAGGCTTAAATGCTTCTAGTCCTTTACACATCTTATGTTCTCTCTCATCCAGATGCTTGCACACACATTTTTTTTTTCTGTCCTCCCTTCACCAGCTGCTCCTTTCCTGCATTTGGCTAAGCCCAATTCATTTTTCACAGCTCAGATCATTTGTTATTTCCTCTGGGCTCCTCCAGAAATCTTCCTTCAACTTCTCCATGCCCACTAGGCAGGGTGTACTTCTATCAGCACCTAGATATCCTCTGTTCATATTTCTTTCATTGCACAGTAATTTTCATTGATTTTAAGAATGGATCAATCAATCAGTCAATCATCCAGTCATTCTCAGCCTCTCTGAAGTTGATCATCCAAGCTGCCCTTCCTTTGAGTGACAGGATGGCCCATTCCATTGCAGTTCTAATTAGAAAATTCTTCATTATCTTGAGCTGAAATCTGCTTCTCTGAATCTTTTACCCTTTCACTTAAGTTCTTTTCCTTTTGAATGATATGGCTATAAATGCTTGGAGGTGATTATCCTGTTGTCATATGAAATGGTTTTCAGAGTGACACCTCACAACCTGATAGCCCTTCTCTGGGTACACTCACCTGCTCACTTTCCTCTCTTCAAATGTGTAATAGAATACAATTTCCCAGATGTACATTGAATAGATCTGACTATAGTGAATTCTTCCCTTCTTTGATATAATGAAATATTTTGTTTTTATTAATACTAAGATTTTTAGCTTATTTGTTAGTGGACTCATGTTATTGACTCATATAAATGTTACAATGTATGATTATGTTTTTCATGAGAATTGAATGTGCCCCAAAAGTGTATTTGGAGGAGTAAATGAATGACACCAGCTTGATGCCATTCAGGACTTTTGAAAATTTGAATGTAGAATGTAGAACTTATCCTTAGCTACATCCCATTTTCTGTCCTATATCCATCTGGATGTTCTTTCAGAAACTAAAACATAATTTAGACAGAAATTGGAGGAAAATATATTATTCAAATTTGCTTATGTCCTTCCTGTTTTTTCAGTTATTTTGTACTTACTACTCTAAGAGTGGTTTTCCTATAAATTTTTATAATCTTTCTTCATAAAGCTTTTATCTTAAAAATTCTTCTTTTGCTTGGAAAGAATTAGAGAAAGAAGCATACTTATAAGACATGGCCCTAAATATTTAAAAAACAGGAGATATCCAAAACAAACGAGGTAATTCTATTGAATTACTGGTTGGTTCCACAGTAGAAAAGTCAACAAAATAAATTTATAATACGTATTTGAACCAACATTCTGAAATGTAGTTTTTTTTTTCCTTTTACTAACAATGTATAATGCTATAGTATCTTTAACATGATCTCTCAAAGGTGCAACAAGGCACAGGAGCAGAAAAATTCAGAGAAGAGGCAGGAAGTAGATAAAGGAGGTAGCAGGAAGGAAAAAAGCACAATGAAGTGTGATAAGGGGGCATAAGGGCAAGGAAAGCTTTGCCAATGGCGCTGATAAACATGTGCATGCTATTTGCCTTTGATTGGAAGCTGTCAGCTGAGGAAAGTGTATATGTAGTCTGAGGTTACTTTGTCTATATTTTCCAAGAAGCGTAATTAGCCTGCAGCATTGAATCCAGATAAGATTAGCCTTTTCTTTTCATTTCATCTGGAGCACCTCACAAGGACACTGACTCTATTTTTATTACACAAGGGTGATTAAATCTGTTGGGCCCAACAAGTATTTGGAATCCAATTTTGCTGTATCCATTTTATGACCTAAGGCATTCCTCATTCATGTCCCTTAAACTGATTTTTAATATTATGGAGCTGAGACAGGCCCAAATATTAGTGTTAATATTCTTATTTGCTAAAACAGATTATCCACCAATCTAGATCAAATTAGTTAGAAATGAAAGACTTGGTTCCCAGTGTCTTCAAATTCACAGTAACATGTGTGTCTCTCTCTCTTGGAAATTAAATTTTTAAAAAATTCAGATAAAACTACAAATAGTA
The DNA here is from genome assembly GCA_004027955.1 of Chaetophractus vellerosus. Taxonomy (NCBI): domain Eukaryota; kingdom Metazoa; phylum Chordata; class Mammalia; order Cingulata; family Chlamyphoridae; genus Chaetophractus; species Chaetophractus vellerosus. The sequence goes on from PVKH010005223.1 coordinate 14,928, forward strand.
AATTTAAAACATAGTCTGAAAAATATATTTAAGTTTGTGGTACATGCTGCTCTTTGCAGCTTTAGGATTTAGGGAGTTAATACAATTAAAGTCAAGGTGAAGACCATTAGCCAAAAGCATTTGAGTGATCAGAGAATATACTTTGTGGGAAACAATGTCAATATAGCATATAATATTTTAATGCTTTATGGCAGTATTTTCTGGCTGTAAAATGCTTGCAATAAACTACAAGTGAAACGGACCATCTACTGCCTTCAGCTGGATGAAGATGTTTGCTCAGGTTGATATTAGCACATTGATTTTTTATATATAGACTTTTTATATAGACATTTTCCTCTACCAGTTTTGATCAACAAAGTAAAAGCTTTTAAAACCAAACACCCTTATTGATACAAGCATTGAGTGTGTACTTACAATTTATGTATGTTAACTTATAAGTCACATGTACTATTGTTCCAATATATTATGCAAAAATCTTATAAATGGTTGAGGTAAATAAATATGAACAGAAATTTCTTGCATGCAAATATTCTTATGCAACTTTTTCATATATGTGCACCGTACTTTATACTTTTGCATAATTTAGCTAAAAGTATATACTGTACATTCAGGGGAATTCTGAGGAAGTTAGCTCCAAGGTTTGTTTTCTCTCATTTAAGTTCATAGTAACTGCATGTCATTATATATTTGACATATATTTGATCCAAGGCAAATGAATTGTTTAATGGGTAGAAAGGTTTAGGAAACTCATGTTCATACTCATGTCATGTATTAGCAAAACTAATAGGAGATAACCAAGCTTAAGGGTAGAATACTGCAATCCCTACCTAGTTGCCAATATAAGGTATGGTTTCTTTCCCCAGAATTGATGCAGTATAACTCTTACAACCAAACCACCTTCTAGAATGCAGTACATTTATCAGATGTGTGAGCATCTGGTGACATTTATACTCTGTAGTGTGTGTGTGTATGTGTGTGAAAGAGTGAGAGAGAGCGAGCGAGTGAGAGAACTAAGTTTTAGCTTTGGTCTAATAAAAACCTGGAGCTGAGGAAAATGCTTTAGCATCAGGGACTGCTTATGGCCTCCTTCTGTTTTGCCAACTTGAGGAGGGCTCAGGAAAGCCAAGGAGAATGCTGAGCACTGGGGAAATGGTTGGGCAGGCAGAGGTGATTCTGTAGGGGTAAGAGGTAGTACGTCTTGCTCTAGTAAGTGAAAATTATTACTTGGTGATTGCTTTACTGTAAAATAAGCTAGATGTTTTTCATGTTGCCAGGTAACTAGGAACCCCAAACATTGAAATGGTGTTTTAGGGCCTGCCTGTTAACCTGAAAGACTTGATAATATTCAGTGTAAATTAAATCTACAGCTTCTGCACACAACTATGTTAATGTACTTGATTGAATTAATTAGAAAATTCGAGTGCATTTTTATTGCTAATATATGTTGTAAACTTAAGTCCTCCCTTCTCTTTTTAATCTGTAAATTAATCTTGTTGCTGAACCTGTTTCAATATGTTTCAATGGCACATTAGTTGACTGAAAGGTGTAATGCGTCCAAACGAAATAATATTTTGCTGAACATAGGGTTTCCTCATTTATGATTCCATAATTTAAAACATTGGTAGTTTTTTTCTTGATGGAAAACATCTGTGTAGTGGGTAGGAAGTATTTTATTTGACAGAAAACACTATAGATTCAGAACTTTTTGTTTATGAAGGCAATTCATGTTCATTGTAGAAGACTTGGAAACTACATGAAAGTATAAAGAACAAAATAAAATCAGCAAAATTCTAACATAATTTCACTGTTAAAAATCGGTGTATTTAATTTATCTCCTCTCTCTTTTTCTTTCCTTTCACTATTCTCTCTTCTTTTTTTGTTTCAAGCAGAGGTTATGTGGGATATTTTATTTTGTATTTCACTCCCCCCCACACACACACATTGTATCATGAGTATTTTCCTGAGAAATTAACATTATCCTAGAGCATTATTTAAAATGTTATATATGGACCATCATTTATTTAATTCTCTCCTATGTGACATTAAAAGGCATTTTTTCCCTTATACATACATTTTAATTATACCTGCTAATTTCTTTGGAGAATATATTCTGGTGTTGAGTGATACTATTTTACAGAAGAAGCTAGTTCATTTTTTCCCCAATCAACAGCAAAATTTAAAATCTTTGTACTGATATTTTTCATGCACTTCCTCTCATTTTCAAGATAAACATGGAAAAAAAGTGTGAAACAGTGGTCAACAAATGATGCAAAGAGTTGCTTCAAGTTATGTAAGATAAAATATAAAGCATATTTAGGCTAATTTTGTAACCATAAATATTGAGAGTTTTTTTGTTGCTCTTGTTTTTGTTGCCCCAATTTACAACAAATTTGATGTTGTCTCAATTTACTATAGATTTCTGGCAAAGATGTTTATTTTTATGACCGAAGTTAGTCATGAGTTTCCCAAGGGGACATCTCTTGGCTTTGTGGTCTTATTGAAATCCAAGTCAGGTCCATTCAACAGTTCACATGACCGCATGCCACAAGATAGAACTGGAATAAAATATCCTGTTCTGGAAAAATAAACCACCCAAAGACATGTGTGTCTTTTCTTATTTATTTTTATTTCTAATTTAAGAACTAACATTTAAGCAAGAAGCAGCATTTTGAATTTAAAATGGAAATAATCCAGAGTTCTAGAAATGAGTAATTGAATTACCTAGGTTCATAATGCAGTCAAGTGTGTCATATTATTTTTATTGCTCTGCTAATATGCTACCATCTCTCTTTTTTTCTTCCAAACATATCTGAGTATTTTGGAACAAAAACAAGTAGATTTTTGGCTGTTTGGTTTATCATCTACATTCTATGGGGAACTGGTCCAGCATATCTCTGATAGACAGGAGGAGGTATAAAAATATTTGAGGCTCACTGTGAGACGTAGAAAATGATGATATTATCATTAACTCACCTATTGTGGGTACTGGGCTTTATGCTTAATATGGGAAGGGCTAAAATGTGCGTATGGGCCTAAAAAAGTTAAGTAAGTTGTCCAAGGTGGTCAACTAGTAAGCTAGTCAAGTCAGCTAGTAAGTGGTCAAGTTGGCTTGGAGCTCAGGCTGCCTCACCTTCAAACTCCATTCATGTAGCCACTGCAGGCTAATTGCCCCAGATGAAAGCAATTTCACCTCTTTCGACTCCTGTGGCTTTGTTTGCATGGCACTCAGTTATCCTATGCAGTCTTGTTTGCTTTTATTGGGTTTACTTTTATAGTCTGAGTGAATTGTAGGGTTTTGGGCATTAGAAGTTGAAGAAACTCAGAATTTAAAATTTTGTAACCCAATAAAATTCTCTTTCTCTCTCTGCAAGCTACCTGATACCTTATGATAGGGAACTAATATATGCTTATATATTAACACCTCCCGTGGGCTAAGCTGTCTTCTGGATCCCAGCGGTGAGTGAACACATACATTGGTTGTGAGCACTATTAGAACTCTGAAGGCTTTGGAAGTTTTCATGGGGAAGGAGCTCACCTTTATTAAATGCCTACCATATGCATTATTTTATGTACTTTGTCCCATTTAATTCTAACCAATCTATCAGCATCTTACAGATAATTGATGCTCAGAGGTACTAAATAGCTTGCTATAACTTGTGAACAGTAAAGCCAGAATTGGTACTCATATTTGTTTTTTGTTTTTTTTTCACACTTTTTTTATTCCATCAGAGCAAGAGATCTTTTCTGTTAAAACTAAAATAGTATAGAAAACTTTCTAGCTCCACCCTAAAATTAACTGTTGCTTCTGTATTATAGCCAAGAGACAGGAATAAATAAGTCGAAATATAATCTCTTAAATTAACTACAGTGGCTGATGTATCTTTGAGAAAAATTGATTGGAATTTTATTGCAATCATTATATTAAATCTTAGTGCAACAGAAATAAGAAGCAAAAGAAATTGCTCATAATGTTATTCAGAATCAACAAATACTTATTGAGCACCTACTATGTGTTAGAAACTGTGTTAGGTGCTTACATAGGTATTACCCTCAGAGAAACACTGAGGAGAGGTGTTTCCAAGCCTATTTAATGCACAAGGGCACTAAAGCTCAGAGAGTTAACTAACTTGTCCAAAATCACACTGCTAAAAATGTAGAACTAGAATAAAAACAAAGGCCTTGACTCAAAACACAGTGCTCTTTCTATTTTATGCTTCAGTTTAAAAATTTAATAAAATCTTACTTTGAAACAAGGGAAGATTTGCGCAGTGTTTTCTTTGTTTTGAATGTCAAGAAAAGTATGGTAGCAATTGCTAATTTCTGTCTTAATATTTGATGTGTATTGAGTTTTCATACACGTGACAAGCTCAAAAAGTCCACGAAATAATTATATCATAAAGTGAAGCATTTATAATCTTACTCTTCAATTGTTTGTCATTTGAATTCCTCTCTGTTTGTTATGTTTTTTCAATGTTTATTTTTTAGGTAGAGGGTGTATCAACATTCTTTATCTTTGTCAAATCCATTGGCAGGCAAATTAATAGTAGTGTTTGGTCAGTTGCTTAGGGGATAAAACTAAACAGCATATTGGTTGTGTTATGTTGGGCTTTGTGGTTTTACAGTTTAGGAAGTCCAGTCTTGTTCAATAACATGCAATCATTCCTGTTCTAAGATTTTTCCTTCTATATGTAACCAGTGGTTTAAAAATGATGTTTGGAGGAGACTAAAGAAATTTAGATTCCATAACAAAGAAACAATGCCACAATCTAATCAATCAGGGATTATTTTTTTCCATAACAATTAAACATTTAAAAATTATCTTTGGAGAATAGGAATTTATTTGGGTATGGTATGGAGTAAAGTAATTGGATTTTAGAGTCTTAGATCCAGGTTGAAATCTAGACTCTCCTTTTCATTTGTAAAATGAAGTTTATAATACCTAACTTGCAGGGCTGTTTTGAGGATTGCAGGATAAAATAAATTTATGTGTGTCTACAGTGCCTGACACAAAACAGATGGCTATTATTATTTCCTAGTACTTCCAACTCACTTAATTCCTAAACATATAAAACATATGGATTTCGAGAATGTTCAATTAAGACTAAAAAAGAATTTAAGATAGGACTTCTGGTTTGAATGTGGTAGTTTAAAGTCACAATATCCACTCCTCTTCCCAGAATTTAATCAAAGCAACTAAGTGAATGGGAAAAAAAAATGCAGATAACCATCGTTGTCGAAACTAGGAGACAGTTAAACCCCCAGACATTCAAAGAGGAAGGTATCTACCTAAAGTAGTAGACATTATACAGTAGGATTTGGAGATGGGCAAGAGCAAAGAGAGAGTACAGGTAAGAGAGAGCCAGTTTTCAAGATGAGAGACACCACTGAGGTGGAATGTCTGAACTCCATTTTTATAACAGGAAAAATTGGGTAAACAAGCAGTGGGCAACAGAGAGGGTGGGCTAACCACAAGAATATATAGGCCATTGTTTCAGCAAACATCTGGTCTCTATTACAGTGAAAAAGAATGTTTGCACTACAAAAACCACCACAGCTGCCATGTCTGTTGGCTGAGAAAATGTAAAGGGCAAATATATGTATGAATAACACCCCCCCCCCCATGAGAAAAATTCCAATTAGTCTGGGACATGACCTGGACCCCTCCCCCGACGACGAACCTCCAGCAAACAGCTGAAAAAATTTACCTGTTTCAGTGATAAATGAGGTAAAAAGCAAACAGCCCAAGATCTTTAAAATAATTCACAAGGGGAAAAAAAATGAGAAAATGAAGAGGGAAACCAAATTCTAGGAAAGGAAAGATCGTGAGGAAAATAGCAAACAATATGACTATGAATCAGACAAAATTGTTACCAAATATTGTAGTATAAATTTAAAAATAAAATATAGCAAAACCTTAAAGAAATAGTTGCTTCTATCATAGATTAGTAAAAATCAGAAATACAAGAACTCAGAAAAGAGAGATTGTTGGTGATCAGAGGACCCAGGAAAGAAATGGAAGAGGGCAATAACACCATCATAGAAATAAGAGTAAAATTGGAAGAAGAAAAGAAAGAATGAATGCTACCAAAAATATGGCAAAGACCTAGGTAATGGATATGAGAAAAATGAGCAAATGAAACAAATTTAAAAGGAATTTAAAAGGATTACAGAGAAAGTGGTAGCTATAGAAAACAGGTAAAAGAAATCAAACATATACATTACTGGAGTTGGTGATAAAGAAATCTGTAATTATAGGGCAAAAACAAATATTTAAAGATTTAAATTAAAAGAACTTCCATAAATGAAAGGAGACTTGAATTTACATGTTGAAAGGGCATATTCAAGCTCAATAGAAATTTCCCTAGAGCTGTCAATATAAAAACATCCAAATTAAATGATTGAATTTCAGAGATAGTGAAAGAATACTGTGGGTGGCCAAGAAAGATGTCTCTCGGAGAAGGAAAAGATTAATGTGATCTTAAGCTTCTCCACAGCACATTCAATCTAGGAGACAATGGAGCAACACCTACAAAGTCTTTAGAGAGAGTATGACTCAATAATTTTATAACCAGCAAAAGTGTCATTCGAATACAAAGGCAATAGCAAATAATTTTGAACATGTACAATTCATGAAATATTGTTCCCATGAGACAACTTCAGGGTTTTATTAAAAGATGAGCTACATCAACAAATAGATGTTTGAAAAAACTACAGCAAAATACTAGTTGTGAATACTGAATCTATATAACTCTTTTACTAAGACTAAAATGGCTGTGGGGATTAGGGCAAAAAACAGACTGTAAAGGAAAGTCAGTTGCACTGGCAGTAGACATAATAAACATCACATAAATGAAGACAGCAGGGAGAAAGAAAATGAGAGGTATATTAAAATATATTTATTTCCTCATTTTGAATAGGTGATTGGTGTCAAGTAATATCATTTAGAGAAGACAAAGCATATAATAGTATAGAAGTTCTTAACATGGACTCAAAAGACCCTTTAAGGGTTCATGAATAGTGTTCTGGGGTTTATAAACTTGTGTGGGAAAAAAACAATACCATTATTTTCTTTAATCTTCAACTGAAATCTAGCATTTCCTTCAATTACTGATGTAAGCAAAAAATTGCATTAGTAGTAACACTATTTGTGACTGTTGATAATAGAAGTTGAAGATATATTCTTATCACATTATAATTGTTGCAGATATCTCAAATAAACTTTGCATTATATTATTTATTATATAACCACTAAATATTGTTATTTTATGGTATCAAAAAGAAACACATATTATACCACAAGGTTTTTCATATTTTTGTAACTATGTCAATATAGTTGGCTTCCTTTGTAATCCTATATATTATATTAATTTATTAATTTTAAAATATTATTCTGAGAGAAGGGCCATATAGTTTACCAGCCTACCAAAAGAGTCAGTGCAGAAACTGTTA
>PVKH010005224.1:0-13802 GCA_004027955.1 Chaetophractus vellerosus
GCTTGCCATTCTCAAGGCGGTCTGCCCGCTAGGAGAGGTCCCCGGGAACCGAACCCAGGGCCTCCCATGTGGTTTCCCAGCGAGCTCTTTATCCACTGAGCTATCTAGCCGGGCCCCCTCTTCTTCTTTAAATACGTAAAAATCACTCATCGCTTGAGGGCCAAACAAATATGGGCTTCCAAATTTACCTACCCTACTGTTGTTTCCCAAACATAACAGTACAAATCAAGTAGACAATTAAAATATTTGTATGACACCGTGGAGTAACTGATAAGTTTGTTCATTAGTGGAGGTGGCTAATCTGGACTTCAGTTATCCCAGGCCCTGTCCCCAGAACTGGGGCATTATTCTAATATCTCCTTTCCTACACATGTTTTGTTATCCCTGGTGTTTAGAACTCTCTTGGTTTTGTTGTGGCTGCTTATTATTTTTATATTTTTTATCAAAAATTCAACCCTGAATCCTTTTCCAGTTGTTTAAAACTTTTCTAAAGATAATTAAATGTATCAGGTTTGCATCAATCTCATTTTCCTAAAGAATGCCTTTCTAGCGCCTTCTAAACTACCCCAATCTGAACTGTTCCCTCTAACCCTATCTTTTCATTGTCATCCTGGAGAGTCCTTTACTTTTGTCCTTTGTTGAATTTCCTGTTTCCCATAATCCATTTATTTATTTTATTTGGTTGACTTTCTCATTTTGATGGATCACATGCTCCAACCAGATTTCTGAGAAAGCATACAAGGCAGGCAAACTTTTTTTCTCTTTGAGAAATTACATGTCTTAAAACAACTTGATTTTCTTCTTATATTTGACTAATAGTTTGAGTGCTATGGAAATTTAGGATTGAAATAATTTTCCTTCTGAATCTTGATAGTCCTCCATTTCCCATTCAATTTCTAATGCTACCAGTGAGAAGTAAAAATCCAATAGATTCCTGTTACTTTATATATTACAAGTTTTTTTTTTTTTCTTTCTCTGGAAGCATGGAAGATTTTCCATTTTGTCCCAGTGATTTGAAATTTCACCACAGCATGCCTTAGTTTGTGCCCATTTTCAACCATTGTGCGGAACACTGAGTAAGCCTTTCAAACATGAAATTTAAGCTCTTTTTTGTTAAACAAAATTCACTTCATTCATTTCATTGATTATTTCTTCTCCATTTTCTCTATTCTTTCTTCTGAGCATTACTTCAAATATTGAAATTCCTGGACTGGAAGTTTTCACATTCTTGGCTTGTTTTATATATCCTTGTCCTCTTGCTCTATTTTCTCAGCAATTATTTCAACATGAATTTCTAATACTTCTATTGAACTTTTGATTTCTATAAGACTTTTGAGTTAAGAGACTTTTTAAAGTATCAGAATGTCACACTTTTATAACACCTGCTTTTTGCATCATGTTGTATTATTTTCTCTTATTTCTGAGCATATTCATGTTTCTTTTATTTTCCTCTGCAAAATTTCTATTCTCTCCAAGTTGCTTTATTCTGTTTATTTTAATTTGTCTTTCACACATTAGAAGGTTTTCTCAAATATCTAGAAATACCTGGTTGGCTGCTCAATATTTAAGACTAGGCAACCAAAAAGTTCTTTGGGAAGTTTGATACATGAGTGGGGTTTAACAACTATGAGCTTCATCACGGAGTGATTTAACTGGGCTGTTTATTGAAAGAATTTCTGATAGCTATATTTCTCTACCTTTCTTTTGGTAAAATTTCCCAGAAAAGACTTTTCTGACCTCCCATCTGGACTGTGAAGGCCTACCTACCAGTATTCTGGAACCCTAATTGGATAAAGAGAGCTGGGGTCCAATTCTGTTTTCAGTATAGAACCCCTGCCCTCAACAATGCCTACGTCTCCTAGTCTAGAGAGTCTCTGTTTTCCCTCTCTCCAAAGAATCAACTTCTGGGCTTGGGGAGTTTATTCTTGGGGAGTTGGACACTTGCTCAGCTAACTAGTTAGCCAGTTTTAAGGAGGCAGCCTGGGGACAACCAATTGCTTCTTCAAGTGACTTTCAACCAATTCTCCTTTCATTTCCACTCCCAGATATTGCCATGCTTGAGTCTTTTGACGCTTCTAGGTGGTAAGTAAGGTGTTGTCTTAATTTTTCTTTGCGATTGAGTTTAGGAATCAATTCTTAATTATTCATATATTCTCCAATTTCTAAAATTCTGTTGCTGTCGTCTCCTTTCCCAATCCCCCACAGTGGATTTCTTGCACAGAGCGGCTTCGGCGGAAATCTACACTCGACTATTGGATCTGGCGGTTCCTCACTTCTCCATCACTTGACCTGTTTTTAGGACTTGATTTCCCACCAGCAAGAAGCATCTTGGAACTATTCCGAAACATGGGTGTGCTATTCTAGTACTACCCAAACTGCCGCTTTGAGGGGCTCGCTGCCACCTCGGGGTCAAGCTACAGTCAGTACCCGGTCTCCTGTGAGGACCGCCGCCGCCCACGGTTCCCAAAACACCTCGCTGCCCTCGGACGCCCCCCGGTGGGTGTAACCCTGGAAAGGCGCGACGGGGCCTCCCGGCCAGCGAGCTCATTCCGTGGCGATCGTCCTGTCAGCGGCGGCGGGGGTGCAGGCTCTATCCCCTCAACTCCGCTGCGGCGGCGGCAGAGGGCGTTTAGCTCCGCCTAGCGCACGGCGCTGCCCACAGGTGAACCGGAGGGCGACGGGAACTGGGAGGTGTGGAAGGCGGCGGGAGGCAACGCCGGGAGGCCGGGGTCTGGCACTTGGGGCGCTCTCGCCTGGTGAGCGCGGGGCTCGCGGGAGGACTATGTGCCAGCCGCGCTGCCGAATTAGCGCGCTCAGTTCCGTGCTGGGTGGTGCTAGCTAGCGCTGTCCTAACCTTTGGTTTTTTGTGGCTTAGCGGTTTTACTACTCTGTAGTAACTGAATTGTTAATCTCATTGGAATTCGGTAGTTCTTACTCATCTGACTTAAACTTTAGAGAATCTCACCCCCCGGGGTTGTGGTAATTATAAAATGTGAAATATGGTTCAACAGTTAAGGAAAAGAATTACTAAAACGTCAGGCACAAATTGATCCTTAGTGTTGGGGAATGAATCATGGCGCCAACAAAAGGTAGGTTCAGGTCCCATCCCCTGGTGCTGTGTGTGAACCCATTTGTAAATAGGACCTTTGAAGATGTTATTAGTTAAGCTGTGCCCAAACTGCAAGAGTGGGCCTTAAATAACATGGCTGAAGGCCCTCTAAGCCAGGGAAGCTGGACACACACAAAAAGAAGCCACAGCAAGAGCAAGAAACCGGAAGTTAGGACACCAAAGGAGGCAGGAGAAAATATGCCATGTGCATTGCCATGTGGCCCAAAGCCAAAGTCCATAAGATTGACAGCAGCTCACTGCAGAACGCTATATAGTCTGGGGAGAAAGCATCACTGTGCTCACATGTTGATTTTGGAAAATCGTGTGCCAATACATTCCTGTCATTTAAGGCAACCTGTAGTATGGTATTTGTTTTAGTGGCTGGGGATCTGAAACATTTATATTTTATAATTTATTAAATGCAATTTGGTAAAGGAAAAAAATCATACTAAAGGCAGGTTAGATAATATTTTTTCCAAGAAATAACTGGAACAGGCAGCTTTCATAGGTGGGGTGAAATTTGGAGTTTGTGAGAAATCAGACTACTTAGGAAGTCTGTTGGGAAAATAAAAATTACTAAGTGGGATTACAGATCCTATCTTGAATGACAGCATAAATTGTAACAGACTCAACTGCTTACTAAACAGAACTGTCAAAACTGGACTAAATATATAAAACCATCGTTTAAAGGTATTGGAGAGAGGCCAATTGAGACAGACTGGAAAGGAACTGAAGACCTTTGAGGAACTGAAGACCTCAAAGATGAGCAACAGAATCACCCTTTTTTTGTTTTCCCTTGAGGGCATTTGTCATTTCATCAAGGGGTGAGGTATAGATCCCTAATATAAAAAGCAGTAACAGGAGCTTAAAAATGCAGGGGCTGATATTTGGAGTTGCCAGGGTGGCTGGGACTTAAATGATCAAAATCCCAGAGATAGGGAAACTCCATGGACTTTAGCCCAACATATCACCCTTGAATCTCTCTATAAGAGAGAAGAGAATAAACGGAACAATCTGCTTTCCTGAAAGTACTTTTGAATTTATATGTGAAGGAGGAGGACCAGTACCTGCCACAGATATTGACAATATAATTCTGTGAGATGCTGTATTCATCTAGATCTGCATTGGGAGGAAGTACATATAGCGTAGATTAGAGGGTTATGTCCTGCTTACTGCCACTGTAAAAAGGCAACAATGTTCAGGAACCTGATGGGTTAAGTGCCCTTGGCATGAACACTGGACTTCTAAAAAAAAATGGACATCTTCTGTTTGTCAGAGGTAAGCCTTCTTCAGTCACTTTCAGTGAAAAAGTCTATTGTTTCATGGCATGTGAATAGGAGATGACTAGAAAAGGGACAGAAATTTTATGCTGACAGAAATATAAACATATGCATGCACGCTTCTGGAGAAATAGGAGAATTTTTTGAAAGGGGCTACTTTGTGTGATATGTGTCTGTCTGTGTGGGTGTATACAAAAAGCAAGGCTGGAATCCATTATAGTTTGGTTATCATTAAAAATTAACGTGATATCAACTTCTGGTCACATGATAATAGTTGGACATTGTGGCTAGATTCCAAATATGGAAACTTATAATCTTCAGACTTCTTCAGAACTAAATAAATGGTAAAATAAATTCAAAGTAATGCCCATTGCTATTGTACTTGAATAAATTTCCACAAATCTTAGACAAGTTAGCATGTGGTTGTTATGAAAAGCAAAAAGGGTAATCTACTTATGAGCTGCATAGAGGGTAAGAAAAAAACTGGCTTGATTTAAAGATGTAACATAATATAAAGAATAAATAGGTTTGGAAATTACAAAAAAGTTACTCCTTATCATAGCATTACAGAAAAAAGGAAATTCAGATATTTGAAATTGTAGAAATCAGTAGGCTTGTGTGCATTTTCCCTATGGAACAGTCCTTGGATTCTTCTCCAGTTCATCTTCAGCCACCAAAAAAAACCTAAGAAACATTTATGAAGTTAAAATAACCCTGAACTGGGGTTCAGGAAACAAAGATTCTAGCCTGAGCCAAACGATTAATTTAACTGACCCTTAATTCCTTCAGATAAAAAAAATAAGGAAGTTGAGCTAAATAACCCCTAAGGAATTTTCATCTGGGACAGTCTGTGATTTTCTTTTAGTTTCTTAAGGACTATCTGTTATTATTGCAATATCTTCACTCAGAATGAGAAAATGACAAAGTCCTTGTTCTAATCAGCAACATATGCTTCTTTGTAGCTTCACTGATTTCTGAACAAAAGGATAGCTTAATAGCTAACCTTGTGGAGTAAAGATTGAGTGTGACTTCTAGTTAGTTATTCCTTAGCAGTCTTTCTTTTATTCTGAATCTGTGACCTTCCAGATAATATCATGAGCATTTCTAAAAGACATAAGCTCTTTCTAAGCTTTTTGGTGCCACTGTCCTATGCCAGGGGACTACTAAGTAGAGTAACACCTCATTTAACTGGCATTGTTAAGAATTAGCTTGTTCCTTATAGATGAAATTAGTTCTGAGTACATAAGCTTTAAGCTTTAGGGTATGAGTTTATGGCATCCTTTTGGATGGCTGACAGCTCTGACTTCCTGGTTTGGGGTTGTCTTCTGGATAATGAAGTTAGAAAATGTTTCACCCTAACTGATACCATTAATTGGAAAAATTTACTTAACTTAAAAGAGCATAGTGATTTCAAATGTAATTTCAACTGAGAAGAGCCATCATTTTATGTAAGTTTTAAAAGAAGTGTCATGCTTTTAAGGAAGATGTTTTTACCTATCAGAGACATAGATGTTCATTATTATTGTTTCAGCAGAAATCCCAGCTGTAAGAAATCCAGCTATAAGGGGTTCTTTTTCACAAGGAATTACTATAAGGAATTCAGTTTTTCTTGTTTAAAAAAATGTATAAAAGGACAGTTTGATCTAGACCTAGAAATTAGTAGGGAAATTACCCTTGGGTAGGTAGGCAGCATAATTTTACAATCTGGTAGCTTTAAATTTCACATGTAATTGCAGCAATGGGAGTTGTAACACTGGTTGAAGACAAAGCAAAATTACCGTGGAGAGTAACCATCTAACCCACAGAAGTCCGAGCAAGAAGTTATAGGCACCTTGCTGTTATTCAAAAAGCATGGAAATAATGGCTATGAAAGCCACAGAGAGAATTTAACAACAAGGTTTATACAGATGTATATATTTAAATGTGAATGAATGGTATAAAAGAGAACTGATAATATTATCAACTACAGAGGGGAAAAAACATATTTTTGTTTAATATATCTATTTCAATTCTAACACATATTTTTTTAATCTATGAAACTGTAACCTGCCCAGGAAATTATCTGAGACAGGACGTTGTTAAAACTGAGCTGCTAATCTCATTGAGTTAGACAGATGTTCATATAAAAGTAAAAGCAAACATGCAAAAATATTGACTCTATAGTAAACAATCACTATCTTAGAAAAATAAGTACTACCTCTATACTCAAGATATTTATATTCAGTACATTCAACATTTACTTTATTAAAATGTGAGAAGCTCTCAAAAATAATATCGCATATTTGAATTGTACTTCAAAGCGGTTAATTTTCTTGATTGTGCAACAAATTTTTTCTTTTCACACACATCACTCTATTCAATGTAGGCATCCTTTATAAAACTTTTAAACTTTATAGAACCCTAAAATATATATATATTTTAAAATTCTCTTATCTCCTGTTCTAATGATGTATATACTTTTTCAGTAGATATGATTTATAATAGAATTAAAATATAAAAGTTGCCTATATTTTAAGCAACGTATTTGCTTATATTTCAAGGGAGAGTTAGATTATTATGAATTGCAGGTTGGAAAAAATTTAGTGAAGAAAAGAGTTAAACTCTTCTTAAAGGAAAGGAATGAATAAGAAGTGAGCACTATGTTCTGAAAGGAGAGCTGTGATATGTATATAGGTGGGGACCAGCAATGCACATGCGGAAACAGGAATTGGACTGGACAAGATACAGAAAAGATTAGTGGGAAAAGAGGGACAGAAGCTAGGAGTTTGTAATAGAGAAGTGAAATTGTTTAGGCTTAATGTAGAAGAAAATAGAGTCACTGTGTCTTATCTTTACTTTTCTTTTTAGAAGGTACCGGGTATTGAGCCTGGGACCTTGTACATGGGAAACAGGTGCTTACCCACTGAGCTACACCCACTCCCTTAATCTTTACTTTTCAAGGCTGGATTGAGACTTGAAGTAGATTTTTTTTTAAGGAAGATGAATCATAGAATAATATTCAGGCTGGATCTGAGAAGAGAGAAGCTATCATCAAAAACTACTGAAAACATCATTTAAAATAATTCTAATGTAACATTATGGGTACCTGGTTTCTGTACAGATAACGTAGAAATAAAAGAATGACATGACGGCAGGTGATGGCTGAGTTGAGGCCCAGACAGATGCTATAAGGAGGTGCATTGTTTGTAGATAATGAAAAAAATAATAATAAAGCTGAAGAAAAGTTTTGGTAATGGATGGTGGTGATGGTAGCACAACATCGTGAATATAATTAACACCACTGAATTATATATTTGAATGTTGTTAAAAGGGGAAATTTTAGGTTGCATATATGTTACAAGAACAGAAACTTTAAAAAGAAACCATAGGACTGTACAACACAGTGAACACTAATGTAAACTATAGGCTATAGTTAATAGCATAATTAAAATAATACTGTTTCAACAATTGTAACAAAGATACCACACTAGTAAAATGTGTTGATAATAGGGAAAACTGTGTCTGTAAGGGGGAGCATCTGGGAGCTCTGTATTTTCTGCATGGACTTTTCTGTAAACTTACTTCTCCATTTAAAAAAAAAAGTTGTTTTGCTTCTAAACAATGTCAGTGATAAACTCCTTTTTCTTAAAAACTCTTGTTGGTCAAAGTACTAAAACAATTACTCCCTTTTCTCTACTGATGAGATTTAATCATACGAACTTTAAATTAGAATAGTTTAATTACTTTTTAATAAACATTGTATTCTGAAGGCATGTTATGACAAAGAATTACAAGTTATATAATCATCTCCCATTACACATGACTTCAGCTACATCAATTCATTTGAAGAGACAGTTCATAAGAGTTCAGAATCCTTTGAGCTCGTTCCAGATAAAGTTTGCTATTCAAACCCCTATGGTGGTCAATACTTTTGCATTGAAAAGCAGTAGATTGAAATGAGCATAAAGGACACAGTAATTTTAAATATGAAGAAACAGAACCTTGAATTCTTTTACTTATGTAATATTTATTAAATATTATTAATTTATTTCAAATGGTGTGATTTTATGTTTGTGTGAATATATATATATTTAAGGTTCGACAAAAAATTTTTCATTGCGTTTCTTTTCTGGCCATTATTAGCATCTGTATTTTATGATTATTATGGAAAAGAATTTTCTAGTATAGAAAAGTTGGATGTGAGAAAATAATCTGCTATAGGTGTTAAATATGGTAGGTATGCCACTGAAATAGTAGAGGAATCGAAAGTATGAGGTCTGTATAGGAGAAGAATGAAGGTGAATTATCAAAGAACTTTTTATGGTTTCTTGTTTAGGGGATTGGGAATATAAAACAATAATTTGAAACAAGAATCAATTGGTTAGTTATGAGGAGGGGTAGGGAGAAAAATAACGAGTTTGGCTTTTTGCCTATTTGATTTGATATGGCAATGAGTATTCCAAGCTGAGATAGCATTTTATATATATATATATATTTATTAACCATTGTATACCTATATATTATAAAAATTACTATATATTGCATTTTAGAGAGTTGAAATGTTTGTTTCTTTGGAAATACTGGTAATCGCTGACATGTATCCTAGAGACTGGCACATAGTAAGTATACTTAAAAAGCACTCAAAGCCTGAACAAATGAACACATATTGATCAATTTCAAACCAGATGAGCTGTTAGGGGCAGAGGTGTGTATGTGGAAATCAGATGGCTCCTTTCTCTGGGACTACACATATGTTCTTACTTCTGTCTACCCTGGGAAACCAGGTTTTCTACATGGCTGGACTCATCTTTAGTTTAGATTTTATTTATTTAAAGAGATGTTCTAAAGTCACTGAAGAAGACTTCTGGAGTCATTAAAGAAGACTTTCCCAGTCACTATTTAACTTATCCCCTGTTATGTTTTCTCTATTCATTTTATGTTAACAATTGAAATTATGTATTTTCTTACATAGTTATTTCCATTAGTATACCAGGGAGTGACTCTAACTGCCCTGTTCACATTTGTATTTTAAAAAAAGAAGAGAAAGAAAAAAATAGCACAGTGACTGCTGCATACTTTTTGGAAGGAATGAGTAAGTGAATAGGTTTTCTATAAATATTTAAGCATTCACTGATTATTAAGTACCTCATAATTTAATTTTTTTTCAATTAATGCCAACATTTGATACCTTAAATATTGCATTTCCCTTTTTTTTTTTTTTTTTTTTTGAGTTGCTGTGCCGGGGGATTGAACCGAGGACTTCTAAGTGGGAAGCGGGTGCTTCTACTGAGCTACATTGTTTCCCCTGAGTTGGTTTTATTGTTTGTTTGCTTGATAATTGTCTTTGTTTTTAGAAGGCATCAGAAACTGAACCCAGGACCTCCCATGTGGGAAGCCGTCATTCAGTCGCTTGAGCCACATCCACTCCCTGCATTTGCTTTTTTAATAGAGCAGTTGTAAGTTTATTTAAAAATCATGCAGGCAAACCAGCTGTGGCTCAATTGGTAGGGCTCTGGTTTACCACATGGGAGGCCCCGGGTTCGGTTCCCAGGGCCTCATCCAGCAGGCAAGCCACCGCAAGCGGGCAAAGCCGCCGCGCGGTGAGCTGACTCGGCGGGATGCCGCAGCAGGGGCAGTCGAGCAGACACAGAAGAACACAAAGCAAATGAACACGGCAGGAGCAGACAGCAAGGGGGGGTATATAAATAAATAAAAATAAATCTTTAAAAAATATTATGCAGGAAGTACAGTTTCCAAATACAATGTACTACACACATTTTTCCCTATTATTAACATTTTGCCCTAGGGTGTTACATTTGTTACAACTGATGATATTATAATTATGCATTAGCTTTTAAAATAATAATTCTTTGATATTTGGAGGTGCTACAATGTGTGTTTTCAATCATTTTTTCACTTGCTGGCTAGAAACTTCAGGTGATCATTTATATTATTACAAAGAAAGATGCATTTTTTATTATTATATTAATAATTACAAATATTGCATTTGGCATTACAAACCTCACTCTGCAAAAACTGAGTTGTTACACTATCGAAGAGATAGATATAAACAGAATGGAATAAATCAGGCTTCCCTTGTCTTTTCTGGTCGAGGAACTCTAAAACAAAGGGAAGAAGGAAACTGCTTCTAGCAGAATTCAAAAGTCATGAAGATATATTGTAGTGATGCATGCATGGCTATTTTTTTTGTATATTCTGCCACTATTTAGAAAAACATAGTTTTCTTTAAGTTTTGAGATGTGGTTTTTTGGTTCACTTAAATTATCTCTATTACATGATCACTTCAGTAACATTGTTCATAAAAGAAAATCTATGAAAGGCTGACTCTTGATCATGACTACTTCTCAGGAAGAGAATATACCTTTTCTAGACATATACTATATATGTTCTATTTCTCCATAGTGGATATTTCACTACAGAGCAAGAGCTTGATTTAAAAGGATTTTGAGGGTGGGAAAAAATGAAAATCTTTCATTAAATTCTCATGTATTTATACCATTTCCAGCATAGGCTCTATAAAGCTTGTTCTATGTCACTATCTCCTTAAGCTAATATGACCAGCCTTAGAGATTATCAAACTGAGTTAAAAAAAAAAAAAACATTAAACTAAGCCCAATGACTGCTAGAATCAGTGCCAAGACTTTTCCATGTCCGAGGTAGGACCATCATGCAAATGCAGTTTTATTACCAGGTAAATAGTATGCATTATGCAATTACTTATCAACCACTCAAGCCTCTGCTTTCTCTTTTGCTTTTTTATTTTGGCAGTAACCCAGGAAAAATCCAAACATGTCCCTTTATTCAATTTTCCTTTCAGTCAATTCTGTCAAACTGAGAAGACAAGAAAAAATGCAGCATGTTTTGAAACATCTCCTTGGAATGGACATGACACCTGTCTAATTATAAGATATTGAAATGCAACAAAATCCTTAAATAGATAACCATCTTCTCTTCATTTGACAACCCTTCTTGCCCTTTCCATTGTGCTGAACATGAAGTAAAACACAGTTAGTTTAAATTGTTACATGACTTAAAGTACATAGGGCCTTATTTGGGCATAAATAAAATATAGTAAGTAATTAACATTTTTTAAACTAAGGATAAAAATGGTATTAGTGTATGTTATCAATAGCTCCTTTTTCACAATCAATACTTATTTTTTTATTTTATTGAAACTTATTCATAAACCATACAATTCATCTAAAGTGTAAAATCAGTGGCATTTTGTATAATCACAGTTATGCATTCATCATTTCAATCAATATTAGAGGATTTCCATTATTCAAAAAAAAGAAAAGAAAAAAAAACAGCAAGGACAAACACACAAGAAAATCTCTACTCCTTAGTAGTCAACTCTCAATCTTTCCCTGCAGTACGTAACTGCTAACCTGTTTCTGCCTCTATAAATAATTTGTGTTTATATTTTGTATAGATGGATTGAACAACATGTAGTATTTTGGCTAGTTTCTTTCACTTAGCATGCTTCCTTTTTTAACCATTGATAGAAGATTATTATGTTACTATACACTACTGTACATAGTTAGTTTTGGTTGTGTTTTTGCCTAAATATCACTCTGATATTAACCTCTTATAACATTAATGTACATTTGTTCTGTTTCAGAGAAATCAATTTTCTATATGCACTATTAATCATACTCATTTTTACAAGAAAATTCACTATGCTATACAGTCGTGTGTTTCATTGTTTAGCTTTCCTTCTAGTGTTATACATGTCCTTAGACTTTTGCTTTCAACCACTATCATACCCATATATTAGTGCTGCTAATTACAAAAACTATGACTCCATGATGTTCTTTCACCATTTTCATCCATTTTGAAACATTTAAAAACAAACTTTTTACAAATTCTGCACAGATTAAACCTCAGCTTTTCATTCACTTACCATTTTCTATTTTCTGGCTATTAACTCCATGAGTTTGCTCATATTTAGCTTGTTATAGTGAAATCATACAATATTTGTTCTTTTGTGTCTGGCTTACTTCACTCAACATAACATCCTCCGGGTTCATCCATGGTGTTATATGCTTCACACACTTCATTTCTCCTTACAACTGAATAATACTTCATCATGTATATGTAACACAGTTTGTTTAACCATTCATCAGTTGATGGACACCTGGATTATTTCCATCTTTTAGCAATTGTGAAAAATGTCACTATGAACATCAGTGCACAGATGTCTGTTCGTGTACTTGCTCTTAGTTCTTCTGTGTATATTCACAGTAGTGGTATTGCCAGGTCACATGGCAGATCTACATCTCAGTTCCTTAGGAAGCACCAGTCTTCCACAGTGGATGCACCGTTCTACGTTCCTGCCAACAGTGAATAAGCCTTCCTATCTCTCCACATCCTCTCCAGCATTAGAGTTTTCTTTCATTTTTTTAAAATAGTGGCCATTCTAGTAGATGTGGAATGATATCTCATTGTAGCTTTGATTTGCATTTCCCTAATAGCTAGTGGTGTTTTCGTGTGTGTGTGTGTGTGTGTGTGTTTTACCATTTGTATTTCTTCTTTAGAAAAATGTCTATTCAGGTCTTTTGCCCATTTTTTTCCTTTGAAAAAATTTTACTGAAGTATATCATTCATACATGAATATAAATAAGCAATAAATATTTGGTAAAAGTTGTGAACTTATAAAACAGACATGCATAACATACAGGACTCCCATACATCACCCCACCACCAACACCGTACATTGCTGTGTAACATTTGTTACAAATGATGAAAAAGCATCTTGAAAATATTACTATTAACTATAGTCCATCTCTTACATTTGGAGTATTTTCCCCCAACCCACCCTATTAGAAACACACTGTATTAGTATTATATATTTGTTGTAGTTCATGAGAGAATATTCTTATCTTTGTTCTGTTAATTACAGTCCATCATCTATCACAGGATTCACTGTGTTGTACAGTCCCATACCTTGTACAATCCATTCAAAGTGTACACCCAGAGGCTCTCATTTCATCACAGAATTGTGCTGTCATCATCTTAGTCAGTTAGAACGTTTTCATTACTCCTAAAGGAAAATTCCCATACCCTTTTATACCCCATCCATTGTTGGCCCTTAGAGTGGATATAATATCTTCTTTGCCATTGCTGCAAAAATATAACAATATTACTGGTAACTATCATCCGTAAGTTACATTAGTTGTAATTTTCCTATGTATCACCATATTCTTACTACTTTGTGTAGAACATTCTTATGTTTATACTATTAAACACAATTTTCATCTACTACTGGAATTACTGTTATACAGTTCCTAGTATATCCTCTAGGTTCCTTTCAATTGACATTTACATCCCTAGACTGCCCCTTTCTGGAGAATATTTAACTAATAGCTGTTTATGATAAATATAGGTTTAATGTTAATGATATTTCTTTTACT
>PVKH010005225.1:0-22351 GCA_004027955.1 Chaetophractus vellerosus
TTTATTTTTTATTTTTTATAATATATCCTCCCCTTTCTGCTTGTTCTTGCTGTGTTCATTTTTGCATTCTTCTGTGTCTGCTTGTCTCCTCCCCGTTGCGGCGACCCACCGAGTCAGCTCACCGCACAGTGGCCTTGCCTGCTCGAGGGCGGCTTGCCCTGCTCGGGGGCGGCTTGCCCTGCTCATGGGCGGCTTGTCCTGCTCACGGGGGCATGTCCTGCCCATGGTGGCTTGCCCTGCCCGTGGCAGCTTTGCCCTGCCCGTGGTGTTTTTGCCCTGCCATGGTGGCTTGCCTTCTCAAGGCGGTCTGCCCGCTCAAGGAGGCCCCGGGAACCGAACCCAGGGCCTCCCATGTGGTAAGTCGGCGCCCTACCAATTGAGCTACAGCTAGTCTGATATTTCCTTTTAATTTCTCTTTGATGTCACAAAATATAACTTTTCTTTTTTAGGGTCTTTCAGGGAATAAGGGACTACCTGGAATCAAAGGTGATAAGGTGATTTAAATATTTACATTATCATAGAGACAATTTCCTTATCATATTTATCTTTTCTTTCAAGTCAACACAATTTATAAAATATTTTATTTGTACTTATAGACTCTTCTCAAAAGTAGGAAAACAGTAATTATTATTTCATAACCAATGGTTACTTTTTAATAAAATTGCCATTTTTGCAATGCATAAATGTCTTCGTATGAAATTATGCTCTTTAGGGTGAACAAGGCATTGCAGGAGAGCCAGGAGAACCAGGGTATCCTGGAGACAAGGTATATTTTATACCATTCATTTTATGTAAATACATAAAAGCCAGTGGAAAAGTATAAAGTCTTTCAAAAGAAAAAAATACTCATTATTTTCACTGTGTGTTTTAAGATATAGCAGCAATAAGATTTTACATGTCTTGATTGAAACAATTTTCTCTATTTTTTAGAATTTACATGAAATTTTTAGTAGTTTATAAATAGAAGTATATCTGTCATTTGTGTATAATAGCTTTTCTCTTCCTTTGACATTTCTTTTCTTTTAGGGAACTATTGGTTTGCCAGGACCACTGGGGATGAGAGGAAAGCCAGGACCTTCAGTAGGTTTGAACTTTTATTTTGTTTTCTGAATAACTGAGTACATTCCATGGCATGAGTCTTGATACTTGTTGGTGTTAACAGAATATAATTGGATACATGCTTAACAGTCTTGCATTTTTTTTCTCTTGTGTTTTAGAATATAACTCATTCCTCAAGTACTATTTCTCTAGACTAAGCTAAAGTAAAGGCAGAGAGCCTATTTCACCTTTGACACATTGTCGTAAAACCTTTAATTTTTTTTGAAGAAATCATAAGAAACTCTAATGTGGTTCTCTTAAGGGCAGTGATGTAGAGAGCATGAGATGGTATGATGAGGCTTTTACTTGTTTATTTTGCCTTTCTGTATATTCTAATAAAAACAAATTTCTCAATGCCAGCAGGTATTACCTTGGTAGGGAGATAATTGTCCATTTTTTTTTTTTTTGCTTTATAAAACCTTTGAAAAATATATACTTTAGGCTAGAGATTGGATAGGGACTCATCAATTAATATTAGTGAGATGACTTTGTCTTTAATCTCTCACTTTTTAATAACTTGTTTGTCTTATTAATAGAAAAAAATGTAGATGTTTGGTCTAGAAACCTCCCTAGTTATGGAATAAGATACCTGTTTGATAAAAAATTGCTTACATGGAATCAGTTATTATATTAAAAAACAACACCCCATACTCAGTTTCTTCAATTATACAAGTTGGTGCCTACCTAAAACAATTTTTACTATCATTAGAGAATGTCAAATTCATCAAGATCTCTGATATTTTATATTTCCTACTTTGATTATCTGTCGTCTAAAATGTTGGTGTTAACGATACTATTTACAAATGGATCCAAATTGTAACAAGAGTGAATATTTTTAAGATATATGAAAGAATGTCCTGATCCTGAGGCTTTTTTCATTCTGGAATAGGGAACTTTTTGCTCTGCAACTCTTTTAAAAATACAGAAAAAGAGCACTTTGAAGTTAAGAATACTCTTTTCTTCAGACAGAGAAACAAAGACAATTATTGTGTTTTTCCATTTCCAATTAAAATTTACTGCCATTTATAGAGGTTTACTTAATATTACTCATGCTTTCATTCTCTAAAAGTTACTTGCAAACTCAGTTTTTATAAAGGAAAGTGAATATTCAGAGAAACCTTGAAATTGAAGTTTTGCAAAATGAATTATTCTGAAGAATGAATAATTCTGCAATTTATGTTTTTAAATATCTAATATTTGTTAATCAACTTTCTGTAAAGGCCTGGGAATGCTATTTTTCCCTTACTGCTTGCAAATTTAGCATCTTGGTTAGATTTTGCCACTAGAGGGCCCCAGCGAGAACTATCCTGTCAGTTTAAGAACTTCCTTTGATATGGTTCTGATGGCTCAAAATTTTTGTTTTTGTTTATTTGAGGAAGGGGAGACTTGAGTGAGCCTTGCGTAATATTCTATTACCTTGCTCTAAATTTGATTTAAATAGTATATTACATCCTGTTTTATGTACCCAGCACTGTATGAGAGTAGATTCAGTGCACAGGGGAGACTGTGCTTTAATCCTTTGAAAGTAGGTGATCCCATATTGTATATTGAAATTTTAAATGATCAGAGGCCTATTTAAATCAAACTTGAGTCTCATATACAAATTTAATATAACAGAAATAATGAATTCAAGTGTTTTACTATGAAAACAGGAGTATCATCAGACTACTGGCCTTCCCTGTTCTGTAGTTTTATCTCTTGAGAGCATTGCCAGCCCTCTTTTGTTTCAGGCTTTATATCCACTTTTCTCTCCTCTCACCCTCATCTCCAGTCCTGATTTCAAATCCTGAATGTGAGTGTCATAAACTGGCCTCAGAGATATTGAAACTGATTCTTAAAAATTTTAGTTAATGGTCAAAACAACAGTAGGACTCTAGTTAATCAGTCAGGAGATGAGAGAAGGTGGGGAGGAACAATGAGTGATTGTGAAATGGTTAACATTAATGAATACTTACTATGTGCCAGGCACTGTGTTGAGTACTTTAAATATATTATCTCCTTTAATCCTCACAATGACTGTGAGGATGTTAGTACTTTTAATATTATTCCTATTTTATTGATGAGGAAATCTTAAAGAGATTAAATAACGATGTAAATCCAGGGGAATCGTAATTACAACATCAGACCTTTTTTTTTAGGCTCAAATGGGAAAGGAATTTTCAGAGACAGTCCTAGGACTGTGTTATTGATAAAAACAGTCCATCATCTAGAGCTCCCTGCCTTGTTGAGTCAAGCTTTGTTGTCTTATCTCTTGTAAAAACATGCACACACTCAATTGTTTTCTTGATTTGAGCATTTAACTCATTAATTTGTTTCTATTTCTAACACTAAAAAGTAAATATATAATACATCTTAAACATTTTATTTAAATACGTCTTCCATGATGATGATGATTAATAATTATTTTAAGCCCATCTGAAACGTCATTACTATTTTGAACATAATGTTAATGTTTGTAATTTAATTTTCTCCCATTTTAGGGACAAACAGGTGACCCAGGACCCCAGGGATCAACTGGCCCTCCAGGCCCAGAGGTAAAATGTTGGTTGAAAGATTAAAAATTTGAAACAAAAATTGTGGAAGTTAAACTTGATTTGTAAAACATGTTTGTATATATGTTAGCAGATGGCTCTGGTTTCTTGGCTTCTAGGTTCTTGGCCTGTAGCGCATAAAAGAATTTATGTACATGCCTTAGGGTAGGCAAAGGGGTAAAAAGTTTTATTAAGAAACAAGAAAACGAGAAAAGTACACTCTTGGAGGCATGGACCGTGGGCATACTGAAGGGTGAGTTGCGTATGGGGCCCAGGTCAGGATTTTTTCATGTCTTTCCTCCTCTCCTTTGGGGGAGGGCCTCCAAGTGTTTGCTGCTCTGATTGGTTGCCCCACCTGAATGGTGAGGCCTTTTGAGGGTATCCGGGCCTTTCCCTTGACCCTGAATGGGATTCTCATTCCAGATGAGATTCTCGTGGCTGGGATTTTGCCGGATCCCTCAGGAGGTTTCTGGGCAGAGTCTCATGGCCATGTGGTCTGCCAGCCATGTTGTCTGTCAGGCATGTTATCTCTCAGCCTTGTTGTCTGCCACCATGTTGTTTGTCGGCCATGTTGTCTACCGGGCCTCAGCTGTGACCCAATCTCCCCTTTCCCTTACTATCCTGCCTCACATAGTAGGCTTAAATAAGATACTTAATATTTTTATCTGTGTAAAATAGTTTGGATCAATTTTTTTCTTATGTCAGGAGGTATGCCACAGTGATCTTAATGAAATAGCAAAGCGTATTAGCCACTTTTTTTGTCCTGATTAGATCCCAGCTGATTTATTTGTTGTTTTTTTTTTCATTTAAAAATTTGTAATGAAGTATAACATTCATACATGAACATACATATACATAAGCATATAGTAAAAGTTGTGAACTTACAAAACAAACATGCATATCATCATATAGGTCTCCCATACATTACCTCACCACGAATACCATGCATTGTTGTGAACCATTTGTAACAAATTAGGAAAGAGTATCATCAAATTATTACTAGTAGCTATAGTCCATATCTTATACTTGGTGTATTTTCCCCCCACACTACCCTATTATCTTTTGTTCATAAACCATATGAGTTATTTAAAGAGTATAATCAAAGGCCTTTGGTTTAGTCACAGATTTGTGCATTCATCACTTTAATCAATATTATAGCATTTTCATTATTCCAAAAAATGAGAATAAAAAAACAACAAAAAGCAAACCATGATCATACTCATTTGTTAGTACTGCTAATTACAAATCCTGTGATGTACTTTCACCATTTCTATTCATTTCCAAACATTTCCAAATAACATTTTACCAATTTTGCACAGACTAAACTTCAGCTTTCCTTTCTCTAACCACATTCTATTCTCTGGTGACTTCTATCCTAGCTATTAACTCCATGAGTTTGCTCATTATATTTAGTTCATAAGCATGAAATCATTCAATAGTTGTCCTTTTGTACCTGGCTTGCTTTACACAACATAAAGTCCTCTGGGCTCACCCTTGTTGTCATATGCTTCACAACTTCATTACTTCTTACAGCTGAATAATATTCCATTGTGTGTATATATCAGTTTGTTTATCCATTCGTCAGTTGATGGACACCAGGGTTGTTTCCATTTTTGGCAACTGTTAATAATATCACTGAATATTGGTGTGTAGAAGTCTGTTCACTTCACTGCTCTCAGTTCTTACAGGTATTTACTTAGTGGTGGTATTGCTTGGTTTAACTTTCTTAGGAACTGCCAAACAGACTTCCACAGTGGCTATACCATTCTACATTCCCACCAACAGTGAATAAGTGCTCCTATCTCTCTACATCTTCTTCAACACTTGTAGTTTTCTGTTTTGTTTTGTTTTGTTTTCAGATTTTAGGAGAAACTTTATTATAAAGAATTCTTCCTAATATTGGAGAGTTATGGTTTCCCACCAAATTCCCTCACTGACTTCAAAGAAGTCTTTGTTGATTTAGTTACAAAACATTTTTTTTCTTTTTAATTTTTTTATTATTTAAAAGATACTTAGATTACATATATGTTACACACAAAATATAGGGATTCTGGGGGCTGGCTATATAGCCCAGTGGATAAGGGTGCCGGTACACCACATGGGAGGCCCTGGGTTTGGTTCCCGAGGACCTCTCCGAGCGGGCAGACAGCCTTGAGAAAGGCAAGCCGCCGTGGGTGAGGCAAAGCCGCCGTGGGCAAGGCAAAAAGCCGCCACAGGCAGGGCGGAGCCTGCACAGGCAGGGCAAGTCACCTGTGAAATACGGAGCTGCTGCCCACGAATCATAGAGCCGAGCAGCCTGCAAAACACGGAGCTGTGCTGCCTGCAAAACACGGAGCGGAGCCGCCCATGAAACGGAATGGAGCCACCTACGAGCAGGGGGAGCCACCTGCACAGAGGACCGACTCGGCACGTCGCCGCAAAAATGGGGGGAAACAAGAAGCAGACATAGAAGAACACAGAAGAATAGACACACAGCAAGAGCAAGCAGAAAGGGGGGGGGTATGTAACAAAAAAAATGCTTAAAAATAAATAAATAAATAAATATATAGGGATTCCCATACGCCCCACCTCCCATACCTCCCACAACCTCCCACATAAACATCCTTCATTAGTGTGGCATATTAATTGCAATTGATAAACACATCCTGGAGCTTTACCATTAAGCATGGACCATAGTTCACATTGTAGACCATACATTCTCCCACATAGTTCTGCATGTTATGTGATAATATAAAATGGCCTATATCTGTTGTTGCAGTGTCACTCAGGACAAAACCTAAGTCCTGAAAAAGCCCCCGTATTACAACTGCTTTTCCTTCTCCCTGCCCCCAGAGCCTCCAGTGGCCACTGGCTCCACACTAATGTTGTAATTTCTTCCAATGCTTGAATCACAATATATCTATAGTAGAATACCAGTAAGCCCACTCTAGTCCATAACTCTTCCTCCAATCCTGAGGAGTCTGGGATGTGGTGTCCACTTCACCTCCAATTGATGGGGGGCTTATATCCCATGGGGAAGATGGATGGGACTATCCTGCCTGCAGCTGCAGACTCTCTCCATTCCCTGGGACAGCCATAGTCCATCATCAGCTCCCTGCCAGTTGTCTTGGGTGAGTCCAGCGAACTGTAGAGTAGGAGTTGCAGCTCCACTGAGGTTCCAGGCCCAGCTGGTACATGGACAGCCCAAAGACTCAAGTCTCTGGACATAGGACATACACCTACAAACTCCAGCACCAAGTTAGGTTTGAATAGAAGGGACAGATGAACCATGTGCAGGGAAGACATAATTGAGTCCAACTCTGTCACTCTCAAGAGCACAAACTCCAAAGTAGGGCCCACTGGCAAGGCACCAAACTCCAGAACTATCCGCCCTGACCATAGGACCTGGGTGTCTCCAGAGCCCTCAGGAGCCCCACTATTTTGGGTGGTATCCACTTTGGAAGTCTATGAGATCCTACTGAGATGTGCGTGTTACCTCTGGGCTGACCTCCCGACTCACTTTGAAGTCTCTTAGCCATATAAACTCATTTGTCTTTACCTTTTCCCCCTTTTATTCAAGGTCTTTTTCCAGTCACATTGCCAGTTGGTACTTGGTAGCAATCCCTCGGTGCCAGGGAGGCTTATACCCGGGAGTCATGTCCCATGCTGGGGGGAAGGTAATGCATTCACGTGCTGGGTTTGGCTTAGAGAGAGGCCACATTTGAGCAAGAAGGAGGCTCTCAGGAGGCAACCCTTAGGCACCCCTTAACAATAGGCTAAGTTTCAATTTCAAGAGCAAAGACTCATAAGCCTATTCATCAATATCAAGGACCCATCAGTGGATCATCCTCCTTCGCCAGTCACTGCCCCTGCACTTGGGGGACTGTTGCTACTCCATTAGAGAATGTGTCAGAGCTCTCCAGGATGGGAATTCAGTATTCTCTCATTTATTGAGTGATTCTCCACCCACTGTGACAATGCCTCATGAACATTTGAACATTTTTATATACCATATGTGTATGCCCAGGTGAACTTTCTCCCATGCACCCCCCATCCCTGACACCCCACACCAACGATCCTCTCCTATCCCAGTTGTAACCCTTCTGTGATCCAAAGCTTCTTCAAAGATGAAGCCATTTCAATAGCCAAATACAATTAATAGGAAAATGAAATAATAATGATAAGATTAAATGTAAAAGATAAAATACATTAAAAATTTTTTTAAACTAAAAATAAAATTAAAGT
Organism: Chaetophractus vellerosus; assembly: GCA_004027955.1. Classification (NCBI taxonomy): domain Eukaryota; kingdom Metazoa; phylum Chordata; class Mammalia; order Cingulata; family Chlamyphoridae; genus Chaetophractus; species Chaetophractus vellerosus. The sequence continues at coordinate 7,854 of PVKH010005225.1, forward strand.
AAAAGATTGGGTTATTAAAAAATGAAAAACATAAAACTTTTTTTGACATTTTGCCTTTTATCACTACAATATCTGGTGTCCATTCTGTCCCATGGCACCTTCCCCTCTCATTCCCCAGTGTCTCACTATTTTTAATTTTGTTTTCAAAGAAGTTTTAGGTCACAGCAAAGTCACACGCAGAATATAGGAGACTCTCATATACCCAACATCCTCCCCCTTTCCTCCCCCCCCATATTAATACCTTTTTATATGTGAATGGCAGCATTGTTATAACTAATATACAAATAGTGAGACATAGCTACTAAACATTGTCAATGGTTTACATTTTAGACTGCACACTTTTATAAATTTTGATGATATTTACCATGTCCTGTATCCATCACTGTAAGGTAATGTAGAACATTTCCACTGACCACTAAATACCCCCTGTTCGATCTATTCTATTCCTCCCTCCCCACCCCCCTGGAGCCAACAGCAACCCCCTGGCTTGACTCGTTGGATGACAAGATTCATAGTTACATGCAACAAGAGTGAGGTCTTGACACACTGGTTTGTCCTCCCCTGTTAGGAACCACTCTTACTCTCGAGAGATGCCCACATGTCTATTTCTGAACAAATTGGTCCTCCCGAGGATGGGAGTCCAACTCCTTCCCACTCATTATGTGGGTCTCCACCCACTGATATAGCGCATTATGACAGAATGAACACTCACACACTCCCTAAAAGCCTGCTCCAGGTGTACCCTGTCCCGAAGGCCCTCCCAACCAACACCCTAAACCGGTAACGTTTCCTTGTCATATTGCCATAAGAGCATTCCCAACTCTGTACTTTCAACCTCATACCTGCAAATCCCCAGTGTTCACCTGGTCCCTCTCCCAACCCTTCCCCCAGTACCCTGGACCTTCTAACCCACCCTTCCCAATCTACCCACCTGTCAACCCTGTACCACTCAACCCAGTAATATCACTACCCTCCTGTCCTATCCCTTCAATATGCAACTACACTCTAATACCTTACATTGATTACGTCCATATGGGTGATGGCTCACAACCTTCTCTTCTCTTTCAAATTCTTGTAAACCTGTCCTCCAGACAGTAGCTCTCTAAGACTGCTCAATTTCCTTAATTCATATCAGTGAGGTCATGTACTGTTCATCCTTCAATGCCTGGCTTGCTTCACTCAACATAAGGTCTTCAAGATTCATCCATGTTATCCTGTGTGTTAGCACTTTATTCCTTCTTAAAGATGAGTAATATTCCATTCTATGTATGTACCACATTTTGTTTATCCATTCATCTGTTGATGGGCACCTGGGTTGATTACAACTTTTGGCAATAGTGGACAATGCCGCTATGAGCATTGGTGTGCGTTTATCTGTTTGTGTCTGTGTTTTCAATTCTTCTGGGTATATACCCAGCAGTAGAATCACTGGCTCATATGGAAATTCTATAGTTAATTCTTTGAGGAACCACCAAACTGTCCTCCATAGTGGCTGGACCATTCTACATTCCCACCAGCAGTAGATGAGGGTTCCCATTCCTCCACATCCTCTCCAACACTTATAGTCTGCTGTTTTTTTAATAGCCGCCATTCTAATGGGTGTAAGATGGTATCTCAGTGTAGTTTTGATTTGCATTTCCCTAATAGCCAGCAATGTCGAGCATCTTTTCATGTGCCTTTTATCCATTTGTATTTCTTCCTTGGAGAAGTGTCTTTTCCGGTCACTTGCCCATTTTTTAAATGGTTTTTTTGTCTTTTCATTTTCAAGGTGTATGATATCTTTATACATGCAGGATATTAGGCCCCTATAAGATACATGGCTGCCAAATATTTTCTCCCATTGGGTAGGCTGCTGTTTTACTTTCTTGATAGTGTCCCTTGAGGTGCAAAAGTTTTTTTTAATTTTGAGGAGATCCCATTTATCTATTTTTTCTTTTGCTTCTTGTGCTTTGGGTGTGAAGTTCATGAAACCATTTCCAATTACAAGGTCTGCAGGTGCTTCCCTACATTATCTCCCAAGGTCTTTATGGTCTTGGATCTTATAGTTAGATCTTTGATCCATCTTGAGTTGATTTTTGTATAAGGTGTAGATGGTATTCTTCTCCTATTCTTTTGGATATGGATATCCATTTCTACAAGCACCATTTTTTGAAGAGGCCTTTCTCTGCCAACTGAGTGGACTTGGTGACCTTGTCAAATTTCAGATGACTATATATGTGAAGATTTATATCAGAACTCTCAATTTGGTTCCATTGGTCAATATGTCTATCCTTGTGCCAATACCATGCAGTTTTAACCACTGTAGCTTTGTAGTATGTTTTTTTTAAAGATTTATTTTTATTTATTATATATCCCTGCCCTTTTTGCTTGTTCTTGCTGTGTTCATTTTTCTCTGCGTTCCTCTGTGTCTGCTTGTCTTTCCCTGCTGGGGTGACCTGCCGAGTTAGCTCACCGGTGCGGCAGCCCGCCTGCTCGTGGGGGCTCGCCCTTGCTCGCAGGGGCTTGCCTTTGCCTGTGGGGGCTTGCCTTTTTGCCCACCCGATGGGGCTTGCCTTTGCCAGCGGCGGCATGCCCCGCCCGTGGCGGCGTGCCCCGCTCACGTTGGCTTGCCTTCTCGAGGTGGTCCGCCCATTCAAGGAGGCCTGGGGACCGAACCCAGGGCCTCCCATGTGGTCAACCAGCGCCCTACCAACTGGGCTATACAGCCAGCCCTGTAGTATGTTTTAAAGTCAGGTAGTGTGATACCTCCAATTTCATTTTTCTTTTTCAATATGTCCTTGAAGATTTGGGGCCTCTTACCCTTCCAAATAAATTTTTTAGTTAGTTTTTCCAATTCATTAAAAAATATTGTGTTGATTTTAATTGGGATTGCATTAAATCTGTATATTAGTTTGGGTAGGATAGACACCTTAATGATGTTGAATCTTCCTGTCCATGAATAGGGAATATTCTTTCATTTAAGTCTTTTTTTAATTTCCTTTAACAGTGTTCTGTAGTTTTCTGTATATAAGTCCTTTACATCTTTAGTTGAATTTATTTCTAGGTATTTGATTCTTTTATTTACTATTGTAAATGGTATTTTTTCTTGATTTCCTCCTCAGATTGCTCGTTATTGGTGTACAGAAATGCTACTGGTTTTTACACATTGATCTTATAGCCTGTGACTTTACTGAACTCATTTATAAGCTCTAGAAGCTTTGTTGTAGATTTCTCAGGGCTTTCTATGTATAGGATCATGTCGTCTGCAAATAGTGAAAATTTTACTTCTTCCTTTCCAATTTGGATGCCTTTTATATCTTTTTCTTGCCTCAGTGCTCGAGCAAGTACTTCTAAGACAATGTTAAATAGGAGCAGTGATACTGGGCATCCTTGTCTTGTTCCTGATCTTAGAGGGAAAGCTTTTAGGATTTCATCATTGAAAATGATGTTAGCTGTGGGTTTGATTTATTCGTTTTTTACAACAATTATTAGTAGCCCGTACTTGGGGCTTGAAATAAAATTCCAGGATATAAACTCCACAGAATTTTATGTGCAAAATGCTTCCAATTCTTGCTATATGTATTTATTTTGGGGCCTCATATTCTAGAATAAATACCATTAAGTTTATAGCACATATATTAAATTTGTTCATGTAGTCTTTAATATTTTGACTTTGGCTTAATGCTTGATTTAAAGTGGCTTTCTTTTCTGGAAGTGTGCATGGAACATAAGTTTCTGAGATGAAATTTTTGGGTTCCTTTTGAATCATTATTATAAGTCATAGATATATCACATAAAGAGAAAGCTTCTGAAGCTCACTCTGGTTCAGAAATACAGGCCAAAATATATATATATACACATATATAAATACACATACTCCTCTAATTCAGAGTCATTGCTGCAACAGTAAAGCAGAGAAAAATGAGTTTGATCTCATAATACCTCCATAAATCAGAGCAATAAAGTTCCCATGGTGTCAGTGTAGTAGGCAGAGTTTCTAGTAATAGTATTTTATTGATGCTTTCTCCTTCTCTTTGAAAACCATAAAATCTACTTCCTCCACAGTTGGCTTTCATGTTTGGCTGACTTCTTTAGCAAATGTCCATTCCTACTTATTGCTCAATTCCAAATCCCATTGGCAATTGGTAAGTTCAGCACTCTAAAAACATTGCACCTATTATTACTAATAGGGAAGTAATAAGAGGGAAAACAAGGCAATATTTTGATGTCATCATTCTGGCAAGGAGGAACATTATTTTGTGTAATTAAAACTTCTGGTTAATATAAGTTTATAACTTTATATGGACACACATTCTTTTTCCCCCCCCTTTGTTAAATTAAAACCTCCAAGAATGATTGGTATTTATCTGACTTCCCATACTGAGGATACCGAGCCTAATTGAACTTTTATTATCATTGAAGGTTATTATTATAAATATGAATTGTTCTACTGTAACTGCAGTTACAGATAGTATGTTCCCTAGGGAAGATTGTTTTATTTCTTTGCTATTAGTATGGTTTTACATCATTTTCTTCTTTCTCATAAAGCCAGGTTAAAGAATTCATGAGCCATGTTTTCACTCACTTATTACTTGGTCTTCGAAAGATGTTTCTTTTTTCTCTATTTCCTTTGGGATTTTTTGATTTGCTATCACCATTCAAAACATTGTCTTGGTGTCTCTGTTTCTGCACTGCTAATACAAAGCCCTTGTCAGAATAGGCCTATTCTTCCACCTCACCTGCATTAATTTTTTTTCCTGGGTTTAAAGATGTGTCCTGTACTCTCTTAAGAATTGGTGCACGGTTCTTTTGGGAAATGAGGTCTAATGCAAATATATAAACTTAATTTTGATAATAAGAATATAGTACTTAGGTAACCATATACGAGGAAATGCTTTTATCTATGTTGTTCTTGACATTAAACTTTCTTTTTAACGTTTTATATTGAAATAATATAAAAATAATAACTTACAAAACAGTTGTAAAAATATTACAAAATTCATACAGTGAACTCCAACATACCTCCACCCAGATACCCTTAGCTATCACCTTGAACATTTTTCCACATTTGCCCAATCTTTCCTCCCTCCCTCCCTCCTTCCTTCCTTCCTCTAATATATCTTTCTATTGATAACCTAGTCTTTGGACTGCTTCATGAATACTTTTTTATCCATATACATTTCCTAAGAACAAGGATATTCACTTGTAAGTTTAAGAAATTTCCTATATTCCAATTTTTTCATATTTCCCAATAATGTTGTTTTGGGCCTTTTCTCCTACATTATTAGTTCTAGTCCAGGATTATGTATTACATATAATTGCCATTATCACTTTAGTAGTTTTTTAAAAATTATGGAAACATATATACAATATAAAATTTGCTATCTCATCCACTCCCAAGAATGCTATTCATTGGGATTAATCACATTCACAGTATTGTGATAGCCTTACCACTCTCCATTGCCAGAACATTCCCATCAACTGAAACAGAAACCCTCCAGCTATTATGCATTAACTGCCCTTCCCTCTAACCCATGCGGGTAAAGTGTGCTTTCTGTCTCCATGTATTTGCATATTCTAGCTATTTCATGTAAGTAGAATGATACCACATCTGTTTCTGTGTCAGACATATTTCACTCAGCATGATGTCATCAGGTTCATCCTGATACAAGCACTGGCATGTATCAGGACTTCATTACCTTTTAAGGATGAGTAATATTTCATTTTATGTATACCACATTCTGTTTATCCATTCATCTGCTGGTGCACATTTGGATTGCTTCCACCTTTTAGCTATTGTGAATAGTGTGGCTATGAACATTGCTGTACAACTGTCTGTCCGAGCCCTGCTTTTAATTCTTTGGGTATATACCTGAAGTCGGACTGCTGGGTAATATGGTAGTTCTATGTTTAATTTTTTGAAGAACTGACACAAGGTTTTCCACTGAGCTACGCTATTTTACATTCCCACAAACAATGTTTCAGGGTTCCTATTTCTTCACATAATCACCAGTAGTTATTATTTTTCATTTATTTTTAATAGCCATTCTAGAGGTTGTGAAGTAGTGTGTCATTGTGGTTTTAATTTGCATTTCCCTAATGGCTAATGGCATTGAACATTTTTTCATGTGCTTCTTGGCTATTTGCATATCTTCTTTGAGAAATGTCTATTCAAGTCTTTTGTTTATATTCTAGTTGAGTTGTCTTTTTGTTGTTGAGTTATGGGAGATCTTAAAATATTCTGGATATTAAACCCTTATCAGATAATGTGGCTTCCATATATTTTCTCTCATTCTACAGGTTATCTTTTGCTTTCTTGATAAAGCCATATAATGTGCAGAAGTTTTAAATTTTGATGAGGTCCCATTATCTGTTTTTTCTTTTGTTGCTTATATTTTGGTGTAAAGACTTAGAAACTTTTGCCTAACACAAGATTCTCAAGATGTTTCCCTATGATTTTTTCTAAGGAGTTTTAATATTAGGTCTTTCATGCATTTTTTACTTATTATTTGTATATGGTACAAGATAGGGATCTACCTTCATTCTTTTGCATATGGACATATATTTTTCCCAGTACCATTTGTTGAAGAGTCTATTCTTTCCCCCATTGAGTGGAATTGGTACTCTTGTTAGAAACAATTGACTATAGATGAGAGCTTTTCTTTCTGAACTCTCAATTTGATTCCACTGCCCTGTAGGTATGTCTTTATCCCAGTACCATGCTTTTTTTTTTTTTTTTTTTCATTTTCAAAATACACTATTTCTGAATAGGACAGCCATATATTATAAACTTTAAGAATGTAATAGTCACATTTCTTTAGAAAGCCCCAGATCTTCCAGGAGCATTCCTTTGGCTGAAGGAGTCCTGAAGTGTAAAATATTAAAGCTTTTGCCACAGTCACACGTTCGTTTGATGTTTGAACACAAGCTCACTGGATAATTTGTCTTCTATAGCGTCCATTTCTGTTCCTAAATGTGTTAGCTGTGCTTTATTTTCAATGAATACTCTGACTCCGTCTTGAGCAACTCCTTCATTTGAATCTCCTTTTGTCTTTTTATAGTCTAGAGTATAAGAAGGCTTTACAACCCCTGGCTCAGACACCAACTTTCACACCTACATGTTTAAGCTTATCTTTAAGAAGCTGTTTTATCTCATTTACTGCTGAAGGTGTCAGGGTAAGGGCAGCCTGGGTGGGATGCAGCTTCCTCTTGCTCACAGCCCAAATAGTTCCCACACTAATGAAGCCGACATCTTGCCTGTTCTGGGAACTCATGCTTTTGGCTGGAGCTTGGTCTCCTCAGCCTCTCTCCATGGACATGGTGGGTACATTGACCACGCTGTTTTGAGTTTTGATTGCTGTAGCTTTGTAATAAGTTTTAAAATAAAAAAAATGTGAGTCATCCAACTCTGTTCTTCTTTTTCAAGGTCGTTTTGGCTACTCAGACTCCTTACCCTTCCCTATGAATATGATGATTGGCTTTTCCATTTGTGCAAAGAAGGCTCTTGGAATTTTAATTGGGACTGAGATGAATCTGTAAGTTGCTTTGCGTAAACTTGACATCTTAATATTTTAACTTCTAATCCATGAATATGCTCTTCCCTTTACTTAGGTCTTCTTTGATTTGTTTCAGAAAAGTTTTGTAGTTTTCCATTTGTAAGTCCTTTACATGCTTGGTTAAATTTATTCCTGTGTATTTGATTCTTTTAGTTGTTATTGTAAATGGATTTTCCCCTTGATTTCCTTTTGAGATTGTTCATTATTATTGTATAGAAACTACTAAGTTTTGCATGTTGATCTTGTACCCTATCACTTCGCTGAATTCATTTATTAGCTCTAGTTGCTTTTTGTGGATTTTTCAGGATTTGCTATATAGGGGGTCATGCCATCTGCAAACAGGGAAAGTTTTACTTCTTCCTTTCCAATTTGGATGGCTTTTATTTCTGTTTCTTGCCTAATTGCTCTGTCTAGAACTTCTAGTTCAATGTAGAATAATAGTGGAGACAGGCTTCCTTGTCTTGTTCCTGAACTCAGGGGGAAAGCTTTTACAATTGACTGTGACATGAGCTGTGACATCTTCATATATTCTCTTTATCATGTTAAGGATGTTTCCTTCTATTCCTAGTTTTATGAATTTTTTATTAAGAAGGTATGCTGGATTTTGTCAATTGCCTTTTCTGCATCAATTGAAATGATCTTTTTTTCCCCTTCATTCTATTAATGTGGTGTATGACATTAATTGATGTTTTTATGTTGAACCACCTTCGCTTACCTGGGATAAATTCCACTTGACCATGGTGTATAATTCTGTAGATGTGCTGTTGGATTTGTTTGCTTTTATTTTGTTGAGGATTTTTGCATCAATATTCAAGAGGGATATTGGTCAGTAATTTAATTTCTTATGATATCTTAATCTGTATTAGGGTAATGCTGGCCTCATAGAATGAATTAAAGTGTTCCCTCTTCTTTGATTTTTTTTTTGAATTGTTTGAGAAGGGTTACTGTTAATTCTTCTTTGACAGTTAGTTAAAATTCACCAGTGAAGCCACCCAGGTCTGCACTTTTCTTTGTTGGAAAGTTTCTGATTATAGATATATACTCTTCCCTTGTTATTGGTCTGTTGAGATATTCTATTTCTTCTTGAGTCAAGTAGGTAGTTTGTATGTTTCTAGGAATTTGTCCGTTTCATCTATGTTATCCAATTTGTTGCTATCCAATTGTTTATATTATTCTCTTATAACCATTTTATTTCTGTGGGGTTGGTAGTAATGTCCCCACCCACCATTCATTTCTGATTTTAATTATTTGTGTCCTTTTCCTGTTTTTCTTTGTCAATCTAGCTAAATGCTTATCAATTTTACTGATATTTTCATAGTACCAACTTTTGGTTTTGTTGATTATTGTTTTCTCTTCCCTATTTAGTTGAACTCTACTCTAATTTTTTTATGAAGAAATATTGCATAGCATTTTATTTTATTTTTATTATTTTTATTTTTTTCAATTTTTAATCAAATTTTTTTTTAGGATGCATCAATTACATAAATGTTACACAGAAATTTTAGAGGTACTCTAATTTTTGTTAATTCCTTTCTTCTGCTTACTTTGAGTTTAGTTTGCTCTTCTTTTTCTAGTTCTTCCAGGTGTTATGTTAGGTCTCTGATTTGAGATCTTTCTCTTATTTTAATGTAAGCATGTACAGCTTTAAATTTTCCTCTGAACACTGTCTTTGCTGCTTCTCATAAGGTTATATGATGTGTTCCTGATTTCATTAACCTCAAGATACTTCTTAATTTCCCTTGTAATTTCATCTTTGACCCATTGGTTGATAAGAGCATATTGTTTCATTTCCATATATTTTTTAATTTACCAGTTTTTCCTTTGTCAATGCTTTCTAACTTCATTCTATCCATTTTGGGGCTCTTCTGTATGTGAAAATATGTTTATAATCATTGTATCTTCTTCTTTTTTTTTTTAAAGATTTATTTATTTTATTACATATCTCCCCTTCCCCCCGCTGTGGGGACGTGCCGAGAGTGGTCACTGCGCAGGCGCGGCTTTCCCCACTTGTGGGCAGTCTCTGCGTCCGTTCACGGATGGCTTTCAGTTCGTGGGTGGCTGGCTGCGCTCCATCCCTGGGTGACCTGCCCTGCCCTGCCCTGCCCATGGCGGCTCTTGCCATGTCCGTGGCAGCTTCTTGCCCTGCCCACGGCAGCTCCAGCCCGCCCATGGCGGCTTGCCATTCTCAAGGCGGTCTGCCCGCTAGGAGAGGTCCCCGGGAATCGAACCCGGGGCCTCCCATGTGGTATGCCGGCGCCCTATCCACTGGGCTATCGAGCCGGCCCCAATCATTGTATCTTCTTGATGAAGATATTTTATCAATATATAGTGTCCTTCTTTGTCCCTTTTAACAGTTTTTTACTTACAGTCTATTTCATTTGATATTAGTATAGCCATCTCACTCTCTTTTGATTTCTATTTGCATTGAATATTTTTTCCCATCTATTCACTTTCAACCTACTTGTGTCTTTGAATTTAAGATGGGTCTCTTGTAAACAAACTATAATTGGGTCATGAATTTTTATCCATTTCACCAATCTCTGCCTTTTGTCTGGAGAGTTTAACCCATTTAAATTTAAGGTAACTACTGAAAATCAGGACTTTCTTCTGTCATTCTTTTTGGTTTTTGAAAGTCCTATACCTTTTTTTGACCTTCAATGCTTCCATTTCTGCCTATTTTTGTATTTACTTAATCATCTATGGTAAACCTTTTAAAATCCCCTCTCATTTCCTTCTCTGCATTTTTTTTCATATATTTTCCTTGAAATTCCCGTGGGGCTTAAATTTCACACTCTAAATCTATAACAGTTTCATTTGGTTTAATAACACTGAAATTCAATAGCATACAAAAACTATGTTTTTTTTAACCTCTCTGTCTTTCCAACTTTTTGTAGTTCTTGTCACAAATTATGTATTTATACATTGTGAGTGCAAAACCATGGATTTATCATAACTTTTTATGTATTTGTATTTTAGATCCTGTAGGAATTAAAAAGTGGAGTTAAAAACCAAAAATATAATAGCACTGGAGTTTAGATTTACCATGTTTTTACCTTTACCAGATATCTTTATTTCTTCATGTGACATTGAGTAGTTGTCTAATGTCCTTTCCTTTCAACCTATAAAACTCCTTTAGCATTTCTTGTAGGTACATTCTAGCAGTGATGAACTCCCTCAACTGTTGTTTATCTGGGAATGCCTTAATCTCCCTTTTATCTTTGAAAGACAGCTTTGCTGGATATAGAAATATTTTTGACAATTTTTTCCTTTCAGTACTTAAAATACGTTATACCACTGCTTTCTAGCCTCCATGGTTTCTGATGTGAAATCAGTACATAATCTTATTGAGGCTACCCTGTACATGATGCATTGCTTCTCTGCATTAGCTTTCAGAATTGCCTCTTTATCTTTGGCAGTCAACAACTTGATTATAATATATCTTAGTGTGGGTCTATTTGGATTTACCATCTTGGGTGTTTGTTGTGCTTCTTGGCGCATATAATCATGTGTTTCATTAGATTTGGGATGTTTTCAGTCATTATTTCTTTGATTATTGTTTCTGCCCCTTTCTTTTCTCTTCTTCTTCTGGGATTTCTACAATCTGTATATTGGTACATTTGATAGTGTTTCACAGTTTACTCAGGCTCTGTTCCTTTTCTTAATTTTTCCCTTCTCCTCAGATTGAATGATTTCAATTGTCTTATCTTCAAGTTCACTGATTCTTTCTTTTGCTAGCTACAATCCACCATTGCCCCCCTCTAGGGGATTTTTATTTATGGTGCTGTGGTCTTCAGCTTTGTTTGGGTCCTTTCCATGATTTCTGTCTCTTTATTGATATTCTCTTTGTGTTCATTTATCATTTTCCTGATTTCTTTTAGCTCTCTGCCCATGTTTTCCTTTAGCTCTTTGAGCATATTTAGGACTATTTTTTTAAGTCTTTGTCTGGTAGGTCCTAGGTCTGGTTCTCCTTGGTGATCGTTGCTAATGCTTCACTGGGGTCCTTTGCATGGGCCGTCATTTCCTATTTTTCTGTATGCTATGTAATCTTTTGTCGCATCCTGGCTATTTTGACATTTTAATGTATCCCTGCTAGAATTTCGTCACAAAGATGTCTGTTTCTTAATAATCAATAATAATAGCTTTAAAATTTATATTAAATATTAATATTTAATAATAGCTTATATCCAGCTATTATTATGACATAGGTATCCTTGAATGCCAGGAGCTAACCAAAAACAAAACCAAAAAAAGGAAAGAAAACACCTTTGCCTTTGCTTTCTGCTGAAACACGTAAAGATTGACATGAGTGAGTAAACTCCTTCAGAGCTAAGTTGTTCCTAATAATGAGTTTAGATACAGCCTGAGGCAAAAGAATAGAGGCTGCCCCAGTCTTTTCTGTGCGGTCTTTTCTGTGCATGCATCTTACCCTGGAGATGTGTGTGAAGCCCTAGGAATTCCCCCATTTATACTGTGTTTCCTCATGATCCCAAGTGCTACTCTGTATGTTCCACAGCCAGTAGTCCTTTGCTGCAGGGGTGGGGTCCAACATTAAGCTTTTAATAGAATTTTAGAGCTAGGAAGAATTAAAATAGTATGTTTAATAGTATATCAAGGCTGAAAAGTTTCTACTTGCACAGTGAATGGATTTTTTCAGGTGTATTGGTCTGCCAAGGGGGTGCCGATGCAAAGTACCAGAAATCTGTTGGCTTTTATAAAGGGTACTTATTTGGGGTAAAAGCTTACAGTTACAAGGCCTTAAAGAGTCCAACTCAAGGTTGCTTTCTCACCAAAGTCAGTTGCCATGTGTTGAAGCAAGGTGGTTGCTGATCTCTGCCTGGGCTCTCCTTCCTGGGATTCCTCTTCCTCTTAAGGCTCCATGGGCCCAGCCTCTTTCCGATCTCAGCTATAGGCTGGTGTAGGGCTTGTCTCTCAGGGCTTCTTCTCTCTAAGCTACAAATTATCAGGGGAATGGCTCATCTGTCACAGGGCCCCAAGATCAAAAATGATAGAGCTCTCTATCTTCCCATGTTTCTTCTTTAGTGTCTATTTATATCAGCCCACTAATGGGGCAGGGACTCAACCTGAGTTACACCTCACTGATGTAGCCCAATCAGAAGCCCTAAATTTACTTTATCAAGTAAAATTAATCAGAACCCCCTCACTGAATTTAATACCATCAAAGGGTATCACACCCAAAGGAAGAGATTAAGTTATAAACATAATATTCCTCTTTTTGGAATTCATAAAATAATCTCAAACTACCACATCAGGTAAAGTTTCTTTTGTGCTGTGCTAAATTTGGCTTTATCCTGTAGGCAATGATGAAAGATTTTTATGCAAGGGAATAGAAATAAAAGTCTTTTGTTCAAGATATATGACTTATAGCAAGAAATAGGGTAAATGACAAGGAGACTTTTAAAAGGTCATTTTGGGGTATAATGGAATAGACCAGAGGAATTAAAAATTAGGGTGTAAACTAAGGCAGAGCAATGGAGAAGAAGAGAAGAAATAGTTTGGAAGTATTATTAGTTAGGGTAGTAAGTATGTCTCACATCAAGAAATGGTTAGGAAGTATAACTGACAGCACTTAACTCATTCAGTTCATTTTATTCAGTTCATGAGTGAGAGGAATAAAATATAATTTCAATATTTCCTACTTGAATAGTTGGGTGGAATGTGGATTACCATCCTAAAAAATAGAGAATGAAGGAGGAGGAGGAAGAGGAGGAGATTCAGGGTAGGTGGAGACCCTGCTTTTGCTTTGAACTTAAGGCTAAAGTGCCTGCAAGACATCCAGGTAATTAGAATAACAAGTGCATTGAAAACTATAGGCATGAAACTCAGAAGAGTGAACTAGAAATACATATTTGTATAACCATCCATATAGAGGTGTTGGATGAAGCAATTGTAATAAATGAAATCACTTAGGTAGAGAATGAAAATACTACACCTGAACTTACCACTAAAAGGCTACATTCTCTGTCCACAGTGCAGCTAATGTTTAAATCAAAAATAAATGGGCTGTGTATTAGTCAGGGTTCTTTTGGGAAACAGAATCAACAGGAGATATCTGTCAATAATATATAAGATTTTATAAGAGTCTCTCACGTGACCATGGGGATGCACAAGTCCAGGTTCTGCAGGCAGGCTGCAAGCCAGGGGCTCCGATAAAAGACCAATGAAAGGTCCTTGATGAGTTTCTGGGAGAAGTTGGCTGTCCAAAGACGAGCTGGGAAATTCTTTCTGAATGTTGAAATCACTTCCGCTTTTAAGTTGGTCAACTGATTTGATAAAAGCGTCATCCATTCTTGATCCAGTTTCCCTGATTGATGCAGATGTAATCAGCCATCCATGCAGTAAACTCACTGGTGATTGAAGTCCATAAATGCTCTTGTATTACAATTAGCCCAGTGCTTGCTAGACCTAATACCTGGACACAATTACCTGGGAGTTGACACATTAACCTAACCATCACAGGCAGTAAAATAGACGTTGGTAACATAAAAACACATTCATGATCTGGAGAGGAAAAAAAATGACAATGGAAATTAGAAAACATTTAGATATTTGGAACCGGATGAAAAAAAATCACTATCAATACTTGAGTGTTCCAACACTTAGAGTGAAATTCACAAACTTAAATTCATTTATTTCAAAGTGAGGAAGATAATAAACAAATGAGTTATGAAGCACATAAGTTTAAGCTGGGATGAGTTTCAAAAGAAAAAAGTTGAAAGAGGTAAAACAGGATAGGCTTTGTTGCTCTATAAGTAGGAGACTAAATCTGGAGAGTAAGAGGAATGTGTACAAGAAGGAGTGAGGAGCTTTAGGAGTTCTGTGAAGTAAGCAGAGGAGTGACTGGGGACAAATAAAATAATTTCTGAGTTGTGTTAAGGACTTAGCTGAGATTGAAAAAGTTTTTGCCCAAAATATAGCCACAGAGTTCTGTACATTTTATTCTAA
>PVKH010005226.1:0-22362 GCA_004027955.1 Chaetophractus vellerosus
CAAACTAACCCCAAACCAAGCCGAAGGAAAGAAATAGTAAAGATCAGAGCAGAAATAAATGAAAACGAGAACAAAAACAATAGAGAGAATTTTAAAAAGTTGTTTCTTTAAGAAGGCCAACAAAATCAACAAATCCATAACTAGACTGACAAAGAAAAAGAGAGAGAAGACGCAAATAAATAAAATCAGAAATGAGAGGGGGCACATTACCACTGACCTCGCAGAAATAAGAGAGATCATAAGAGGTTACATAGAGCAATTGTATGCTTTAAAACTAGACAATGTAGAGGAGAAGGACAAATTCCTAGAAACACACAAACCACCTACACTGACCCTAGAAGAAACAGAAGACCTCAACAAACCAATCACAGGTGAAGAGATAGAAACAGTCATCAAAAACTCCCCAAAGAGGAAAAGTCGGTTAGCAGATGGCTTTATAGGTGAATTCTACCAATGTTCAAAGTCGACCTAATACCAATCTTGCTCAAGCTCTTCCAAAAAATTGAACAGGAAAGAATGCTACCAAACTCATTCTATGAAGCCAACATCACTCTAATACCTAAACCAGAGAAAAATACTAAGAAACAAGAAAAATTACAGACCAATATCTCTAATAAATACAGATGCAAAAATCCTCAACAAAATACTTGCAAACTAAATCCAAAAGCACATTAAAAAAATTATACACCATGATCAAATGGATTTTATTCCAGGTATGCAAGGGTGGTTCAGCACAAGAAAATCAATTAGTGTAATAAACCACATTGATATTGAAGGAAAAAAAATCACCTGATCCTCTCGATCCGTGCCGAAAAGGCATTAACAAAATATAACGTCCTTTCTTGACAAAAACACTCCAAAAGATAGGACTAGAAAGACACTTTCTCAATAATGATAAAATGCATATATGAAAAACCTACAGTTAGCACTGTACTCAACAGTGAAAGACTGGAATCTTTCCTGCTGAGATCAGGAACAAGACAATGATGCCTACCCTCACCATTGTTATTCAATATTGTGCTAGAAGTTCTAGCGAGATAATTAGACTAGATAAACAAAAGGCACCCAAATAGGAGAGGAAGAAGAAAAACATTCACTATTCACTGATGATGTGATCTTATATTTAGAAAATCCTGAAAAATACACAACAAAGCTACTAGAATGAATAGATAAGCTCAGCAATGTGGTGGGATACAGGATTAATACACAAAAATCAGTAGTGGTTCTATACACTATTGATGTGCAATCTGAGGAGGAAATCAGAAAAAAAGATTCCATTTATAATAGCAACTAAAACATTCAGATATTTAGGAATAAGCTTAACCAAGCACATAAAGGACCAGTATTCAGAAAACTACAAAACATTTTTAAAAGAAACTGAAGAAGAATTAAATAAATGGAAGGGCATTTTGCGATCAAGGATTAGAAGACCAAATATTGTTAAGACATCAATTTTACCTAAACTAGATTTAAATATAAAAGTCACAACCATAAAATTCTTAGAAGATAATGTAGGTAAACATCTTCAAGATCTTGTGGTAGGCAGTAGGTTTCTTAACTCTTATACCCAAAGTATGAGCTACAAAAGGAAAAATAGATAAATGGTACCTTCTCAAAATTAAACACTTTTGCACCTCAAAGGACTTTGCCAAAAGGGTGAAAAAAAAGGCAGCCAACTCAATGGGAGAAAGTATTTGGCAATCACATATCTGATAAAGGTTTAAAATCCATGATATATAAAGAGATCATACAAGTCAACAATAAAATATCTAACTACCCGATTAAAAACTGGGCAAAAGATGTGAAAATACAATTGTCCAAAGAAGAAATATAAATGGCAAAGAATCACAAGAGAAAAATGTTCAACATCACTAGAGATTGGGGAAATGCAAATCAAAACTACAATGAAATATTTCACACATATTAGACTGGTCACTATTAAAAAGTCAGAAAACTGTAAATGTTGTGGAGAGATAGGAGCACTTATTCACTGTTGGTAGGAATGTAGAATGGCACAGGCACTGTGGAGGACCGTTTGGTAGTTCCTAAGGAAGTTGAATACAGACTTGCCATGTGACCTGGCAATACCATTGCTAGGTATTTACCCAGAAGATCTGAGAACAGTGACACGAGTAGATATCTGCACACCAATGTTCATAGCAGCTTTATTCACAATAGGAAAAGTTGGAAACCCAGGTTTTCATCAATTGAAGAATGGATAAAGTAAGTGTGGTATATACATATGATGGAATATCATGCAGAAGTAAGAAGAAATGAAGTAGTGAAGCATATGACAACATGGATAAACCTGGAGGACATTGTGTTGAGTGAAGCAGGCCAGACACAGAAGGAAAAACATTGTATGATTGTACCATTATGAATTAAATATATTATGTAAACTCATGTTATTAATAATTAGAATATAGCTTCTCAGAAAATAGAATGAGGGTAAAGAATGGAACACTGAAGAGTTGGTTAAAAGTTGATTGTAAAACTTCGGAAATGAATGGAAATGGTGGGATACAGGATTAATACACAAAAATCAGTGGTGTTTCTAAACACCATGACTATACGTATTCATGGTGTTTGTGACTAGCAGAGCACTTATATGGATATGACAGTGGTTGAAAGGGCAAGCCTAAGGACATTTATATTACTAGAAGAAAAGCTAAAAAATGTAACATGGAACTGTATAACATAGTGAAACCTCATGTAAAATATGAATATGGGTGATACTGTATACATAAGACTGTTTTAACAAAATATAAATACAAATAAACTAGAAGAAGGAAACAGAATAACAGCTCTGTACGGTAGGGGAAGCATAGAGAGATTGAGAGGTGATGTGTTTTGTTTGTTTGGTTTTTATTTTTTAGTATTGTCATTATTATTACTGGAATAATGAAAATGCTCTAAAATGATTAAAGTGATGAATGTACAACTATGTGATTATACTGAATATTACTGATTGTTACACTTTGGATGGATTTATGCTTTATTAATATGTATCAATAAAATTGATTTGTTTAAAAAAACTGCAATGAGATACCACTTCATACCAGAAGGATGGCTATTATTAAAAAAATAGTAAGTGTTGGAGAGGGTGCAAAGAAATTGGAACTCTAGCGTGTTGTTGTTGGGAATGCAAAATGATACAGCCACTGTGGAAAGCAACCTAGTGGTTCCTTAAAAAGTTAAATAAAGAATTATCACATGTCTCAGCAATTCCACTCCTATGTATGCACACACAAAAAGTGAAAACGGTCTCAAAATTATATTTGTACATCGATGTCCACAGCAGCATTATTCACAATAGCCAAAAGGTGGAAACAACCCTTTAACAAATGAATGTTTAAACAAAATGTGGTGCATTCACACAATAAATATTATCTGCCCATTAAGAAGCAACAAAGTTCTGAGAGATGATGCAATATGGATAAACCTGAAAACATTTTGCTGAATGAAATAAGCAAGGAACATAAGGACAAATATTGTATGAGGTTTCTTGTACAAGATCTAGAAATAGCAAAATCACAGAGAACGGAAGTAGATTAGAAATTACAAGGGTATGAGGATGGGGGAGGGGGAGTTTTTGCTTGGTGGATATAGAGCATTTGTAAATAAAAATTAATAAGTTTATAAATAGATGTATGGTTAAATTAATGCAGAACAGTCCGTTGTGCTGCAACAGACAGAGGACTTTGTAGAGAAGGCTTTTGTAAGCAATTTAAGATAACTTGTACCAGTAAGAAAAAAATAATAGGAAGAAATATTCAGAGAAATAAAATTCAGTGGTTCTAAGCACCAAAAAAGGTCACCATTTATTTCCATGCAGTAAACCAATTATATCTTCACTATTTTTCTGCCTGCACCATTCCATATTTTAATAAGCATAGTTGATATTTTATTTCGAGTTTGAAGCCTTTTGGTTGTATTACATGTTTACAGAACTTTCCTAATGCAGGATTGGTGAATAAAATGCAAGGGTAGTTTTCTATTAATGTAACTGCATTATTTAGGTAAGAAGAAATGTATTAGGTAATTGACTTTAGATTTCATAATTTTTGCTAAGATATCACTAGATTTCTTTAATACTGTAAATGTATTTTCAATGAAATTTTAAAAAAAGTCTTGTTCTCTTTGAACAGCACAATCCTGTAGCTGTCATTCGGCTCTGATGTAAGCCATGTTAGATTTTTTAAGTGCACAGATAAACTCTTTATTATTTTCAAGGTGAAATTTTATATTTTTGCATTTTGAAAACAGTTTGATCATAATTCTAGATGCACAGTTTTAATTAATATAATTGTATGTGTCTGTGTGTGTGTCTATATACATACACACACCATCTTTAGACTATACCTTTGCCAGTAAAATGAGTTTACTTATAATTTTCTGATTATACATTGTTTATATCAGTGGACTCAAGATACTAAAATAATACAAATTAAAAAAACAAACAAAATGTAGGCTACAGTAATTGGTTATACATGTTCGGAATTTTAACGATAATTAATTAATTAATTAAAATTTTCATTCCGGTGTTTGAGGTGACTAGATTGCTTGAATAATTGAAGTGATTTGCCATAGTAGACAGGGGTGAAAGTGTAGTAAGGGATAAGCTACGTGGCAGGAATTACTTTTAATTAAATGCCCTACAATCTAATCTGTTTTCTATTTATTCAAAAGAGCAGGGAGACACCTAAGATTTCATGTTCTGCTAATTCATTCTGATCCTTCAGGTCTCAGCATAATAATTCCTCCTCAGACTTTCCCTATCCTGAACCTGAAATAAATTCCCCAATAATACTATCTAACTATATCTTTTTTTTCATTAAAAATTTTTTTGAAGTATATCATACATACATAAACGTACATAAATAGTAAATGTATAGTAAAAGCTTTGAACCTTTAAAACAAACATGCATAACATACAGGACTCCTGTATATCACCCCACCACCAACACCTTGCATTGAACATTTGTTACAGATGATGAAAAAGCATTGTCAAAAACATTGCTAATAAATTTTTTTTACATATCTCCCCCTTTCTGCTTGCTCTCGCTGTGTTCATCTTTTTGCGTTCTTCTTCTGTGTCTGCTCTGCCTCCCCCCGTTTTTTGCGGCGATGTGCCGAGTCAGCTTACCGCGCAGGTGGCTCTGCTCCGTTCACGGGCGGCTCTGCTTCCGTTCATGGGTGCCTCTGCTCTGTTCACGAGCGACTTGCCCTGCCCGTGGCGGCTTTGCCCTGCCTGTGGCAGCTTTGCCCTGCCCGTGGCGGCTTTTTGCCCTGCCCACGGCGCTCTGCCCCGCCCACGGCGGCTTGCCCTTCTCAAGGCGGTCTGTCTGCTCGGAGAGGCCCCCGGGAACCGAACCCGGGGCCTCCCATGTGGTGAACCGGCACCCTATCCACTGGGCTATAGCCGGCCCCCCATTACTAATAATTATAGTCCATATCTTACATTTGGTGTATTTTCCCCAAACCCACCCTATTTTTTTTTCAATTTTTAATCCATTTTTTTTTTTAGGATGCATTGATTACATAAATGTTACACAGAAATATTACTAGTACCCATATGTCACACCTCCCACACCTCCCACAACCTCCCACATATATATCCTTCATCAGTGTGGCACAATGCCTGTAATAGATATACCTAACTATATCTTATCTTTTCCTTTATAAAAACTATCATTATTGATAATTATTTATGTAAAAGTAGTAAGATCTTGATATGGTTTCTTCTTTTAGTCATCTGAGCACTAGATCTTTGCCAGAACCCACCTGAGGTATTCATCTGTGGGAGATTTGATATTTCATAATAAATGAAATATAAAGAAAAAGAGCAAGATAATATTCAGTTTCTGACATGCAAAATAATAAAGAAGATAAGTGTCATTGAGAGACAGTGTCCCAGAGCCCTTAATTTCCCACATTTACCTTATAAAGGACTAGGCATGGGGGCTCAGCTCACACTGGGGAGAAGACCCCTTTCTCCTCTGATAGCTGGGCCTTCTCTGTGTATCTGGAGAACGTCTCATTGGAGAAGTAAAGGAGAAGCTTGTTCCTTCCCAGCTCTCAGATTTCAAGAAAGGGCAACAAAGAATCAGAAGTGTGCTGAGAGCTTGCCTCCTACCTGTTTGTGCCTCTGGGAGGAAGCTGTCACATATAGACCTGTGGAGACATGGCCTCCAAGTAAATTTGACAGCCTGCCATAGCCAGTCAGAGTGAGGGTTTGACATTTACTTCCATGGCTGTTTTTATTTTCTCTGTGGCATAGATATGGAATTGAAAGACAGCTGGCCTTTCTTGGGGCCTGGTATGTTTGAGCAAGGTATCTCTCCAGTGAAGGCCAGAGGAGTAAATGGAGGAAGCAAAGTTACAGAGCCCTACAGCCTGAGAAAACTGAGGAAAAGGAAGGGGGAAGATGATGAATGCTTTTCTGCATTATTGAACTGGGCACAAGAATAGACTGAAAGTTCATCAGCCACAGACTTCAAAGAGCATATAGCAGCCAGGTAAACAATGACCAGGTCACACCCAAGGGCTAGCACAAGCCTTAGAACTACCTTCAGCCACTATCATGGACATGAGTCTGCCCAAATCATACATTCTTTCCCTCATTCCCCATCCTGGGGAGAGAATCAGGAGGAGAAAGAGATTATCTGGGAGACAGAATTTTATCCAAGGGAGGACATTTTTTAAGTTAGTGGATCATAATAAGCTTTCCATTACATTGAGCATTTATGTTTTTTCTCCCAAGAGAGTGGGTGGGTGATGCTGGTGAAAAAACAGGTGGTTATAGACAAAACTAAGAAATTACATCGTCTTTGCTCAATTACATTGTAGATGAGGGAATTCCATGTCCCCCTACATATGTCTATCTTAGCAAGTTCACCTATTGCCTGTCTCCCCAAAGAAGTTCTGTGTGAAGGCTACTGTAACGTGTTTCTCACATTGTCCCCAGTACATCAAATGCCCAGGAAGCACTCATTTATCTGGTGAATGATGATTAAATTGGTGAAAAGGGAAATAATTCATAAACACAAATGGACCATTATATTATACCGTTCCCGATTCCTCCATCTTGAATCATCTCTGTTTCTGATATACTCATCCAGATACTACTAGATAACAAAGGTGGCTGGGAACATGGAAAAGATTGTGGAAACACTATCTGCTTCACTAGAGTGATAGGAAATGGCTCAGATCCCAGTCGCCAGAAAGCAGCCACCAGTGTTCTCAAAAACAGCATGCTTTCATGGGACATCTTCTCAGACTGGGTGAAAAAGTTGGAACATGACAAGAAAAAAAATGCCATATGAGTTACTATGTTTAGCAGCTTTTGTTCCTCCACATTATTATTTTTCTTTTTTTAAAAAAAAGCCTTTACTAAATGGGGAATTAATAACAAAATAATGTACTACATTCCTTCTGTCAAGGCAATGAGCAAAGGAGCTGGCTGAGTGTCTCCACAATTGATTTGAAAATCTTGTTATTTTAGGGGGATTTTTTAGTACCAATTCTCCAAAGAAATGTTCTCAGCAATTAATTCATGCTTTCTAAATTTAAAGCATACTAATTAGACATCCGTCAGGGGAAGAGGGGAAAACCTTCTAAGAAACTAGTGTCTTCAAATATAGTACACATAAATTAGCTCTCAAAAAACCCCTTCTATAAATACATCATTCTGTCATGTATATACTGAGTGGGCCACATATGTTTTTGAATTTCATCATCTATTTGCCCAAATGTGTATGGAACATGTGTTAGCTCTAAATATGGACTTTCTTGATATATATATATTCTTATTATATGTATTATTATCATTAGAAAGTATTCATATAGAAATTATCCTAAGTCTATTCTTGTATTGTGGGAAATACAGAAGGATGAAAGGATATTGTTTCATTGTTAAGGAATCTGCATTCTTCTGAGGGAGATAGCCTCAATTATATGCTACGAGATAGGATAAAATCAAATACTAAAATTGTGCAAGATTTCTACAGGGGTGGGAAAATTAATTGGGGCTTAAGTCATTGGAGTACCTTCATGTAGGAAGTGGGACTCAAACAGCTTTGAAGGGCAGACTGCTTTGGATAAGGAGATATAAAAGGGACAGGCAATCTGGACTATAAACAATTGAAATGTAGCTTGATGTTTTTAAGGACACAGAGTGTAGCATGTTATATTGGAAGAAGCAGAGTACTAGAATCCGGAGACCCAGGCTGTCATCCTGATTTGGCAAACAGCTCACTGTGCAATGTCACAGGCCCTTTCCAAAAGACCTCCCCAGGAAATGAACTGGAAAAACTGGCCACAGAAACACTTTCCCAATGTACACAGCAAAAAATAATTTAATTTGATACTAGAACTGTCAATGGCATGCTCTGAGGCTGTTTAGCAAGGATTACAGCTAGACTTCTAGGTTTCTCAGGTAAAATATCAGTACAGAAACCCTTTCCTTTTGTTGATAGCAAAACAGACACCCAACCCTAATGTAGAGGTATTTTATACATGTGGAGAAATAAAAGGAATGACCTTACAACAATTTCAGTACAAAGCAAAGCCACGTAACTCCCTGTAGACAACTGGAGTTTAGAGAATTTGGGTATAGTAGGATGGTGCCAGAGGCAAGATTTAATGATGCCTCTCAAGTCTGAATGTACTTTGCTGATATTCAAAACCTTGAGTTATTAATAATATCTCACTTGTGCATGGCAAGTTAAACTTCTTAAAATAATCACTGACCTTTTAACATTTATTTTTCTGGGTATATCATTATTCCAATTTGGCATGTGAAAATACTCAGGCACAAAGATGTCAAGTGATTTATCCAAGTTTAGAAAGTGAATATATATTGGAACCCAACACCAAATACACATCTACTCCTTGTTCCTGTAGTTCTTTTCTCTCCCATGGTGCCTACAGTCCATCTAGTGTCTCTTCTAGATGCTTTCTTTGTTCTTTCCATGGCTGCCTTTGCAGAGCTTGTTTGAGAAGAGTCTATTCTCATAGCAGAGCAGGTAACATGTTGATAAATGTTTAGTAACTGACTCTCCAGGAGGAAAAAAAAAGTAAAATATAAACTATAAAGTCCTGATTCATATCATTTGCCAATTTCTGTGGTGTAAATACTCCCATTATGGCTGATTTCAAGCTACCAACAAGCTATCAACTCAGAGTTGGGAGGGGAGGAATACACTCTGAGCCAGCTCCAGCTTTTTGTCTGTTAGTTTAGTGCCAGATAAATTGATGTGGCTCACCAGAGGCGAAAAAAATTTGAGTAACCTCTCAAAGTTTCACTTTGCCCAAACCTAAGTCTATACCATTTAGTTATTTTAAAAGTACTATAATATTTTGTTGAAAGCTTCAGGGAGAAGCATACAGTGATTAATCTCAGGGGCAGATGGGGCATGTACGACTGAAAGGAAAGGGAAGATTCCTTCTTGTGAATGAGTAGGCTTATTTTCTTTTTCAAGTTTTTATAGGGACTCTTTCTACTTAACCTACTTGTCCTGAATGTATACTAGATATGTATCTCTAGGCATCCCTAGTCTAATTTCCTCTCCCGAGCTTCAGACATTTATATATACTTTGTGAACATCCTCAGCATGTTCAAAACTAAAGACAGAATTACCTGGTCTCAACTCTACAAACACTTCTCTTTTCTAAACTCCTTAATTGACTAAGGAAGAAAACCAAGATTTACCTTAGACCTCTCCTTCTGCTTTACCATTATAACCAACTCATCAGCAAATCCTACCAGTTTACCACCCAATATGTTTTCTGTTTGAATTTCTAAGCAAAGACCATTTCCCTGATTCTGTACAAATTTTTAGCATGGTGTACCAAGTCTTCCTTCACCTAGCCCTTTCTGCCTCTCCAGAATCATTGTTTATATCATACCTTTCATCATAATACCAGGCTGGTGGTGGTGACCCACATATATTCTCCCTATTGCATTAATTGAGGAGGATACTGCCTGGGACACACTCCTCACAGTAATCCTCTTTGGTTGGTGTATTAGTCAGCCAAAGGGGTGCTGATGCAAAATACCAGAAATCCATTGGCTTTTATAAAGGCTATTTATTTGGGATAGAAACTTACAGTTACCAGGCCATAAAGCATAAGTTACTTCCCTCACCAAAGTCTGTTGCCACATGTTGGAGCAAGATGACTGCCAATGTCTGCCAAGAGTTCAGGCTTCCTGGGTTCCTCTTTTCCCAGGGCTTATTTCTCTCTGGGCTTAGCTGCCCTGCTTTCTCCACAAGACCAGCTGTAGATTATCAGGTGACCGTCTCTGTCTCTCTCCCTGGGGCTCGATTCTCTCTGGGCTCAGCTGCTCTGCTCCTGTGTGTGTTTACTTCCCAGGCTCCAGCTCAAAAACTCCAACCTCCCTTCTCTGCAGTGTGATTTCTCTGTGAGTCCCCGCCCACCAACAGGGTAGGGATGCAACATCCTGCTGACATGGGCCAATCAAAGCCTTAATCATTATTTAATCAAGTAAAAGTGAAAAGTCTGAAACCAATATAATCTAATATGCCCAAAGAGACAGACCAGTTTACAAACATAATCCAATATCTATTTTTAGAATTCATAAACAATATCAAACTGCCACACTTGGGTAGTTACTTCTTTACCCTAGTTTAATACCTACCTCCAGTGTCAACTCCTCTAGAAAATATTTCCTAAATTCCATACTATCTCATTGCTGGTCTAAGTGCTATTCCTCATTACACCCTTGGCAATGAGTATATCCTGAATATAGAATATTATAAAGAATTGTATGCTTACTGGTCTCTTTCCCTCACTACTCCATAAACTCTTAAGGGCAAACACAGTATAACATTGACCTATTTACTTCAAGACATAGCACATAATTTTGTATATAATAAACAGTATCACTGAGAAGTAAAAAGCATCTCAGTATATACATTAAAATCAGAAAACCTATTTCAGAGCATTTAGATAGCCTAGGAGGGACTGGGAAAATCTTAATTTGATCATGTTTTCAGTTTATTTTGCTTGAAAGTCCTTGAATATTTTAAACCCATTTTCAGTATTTGTAACATTAATTCTTAATGAGGAAGGAGAGGAAGCATTAGATGGCAGAAGAAAAATAGTTTGGAAATGCTGAGTCAGCACCTAAATTCTTCATTCAAGCCTTTGCAGAAAACATTTGCAACAATATAGAAAAACAACTTGAAGTTATATGTTATATTCCAGACTTTTAGGTAGAAGGGTCATTCAACTTCCTCCTGGGTTCCCAAGTCACCTGGACAAAAAAATAGGCAGGTCTTCCTACTAATATAAAGCAAGCTTATATAATGGCTAAAGTGAGGAATTGGAGTTAGATAGGTAAGGGCTAAAATTACATGTCTTCTACTTATAAAGAACATAACATTTTTTAAGTTATTTAAACTCTCCAAGACTCAGTTTTCTCATCTGTAAATTGTGGATAACAAGATCTGCCTCTGAAGCTTACTATAATGACTAATTTAAATAACGCATGAGTCTTGGTCAGTGTTCTTGTTTGCAAGCCTCAGACACTGACTCTAGCTATTTTAAGCAATAAAAGAAATATTCTGGAAATAGAAAAGATACTCATGAACTCAACTAGCATCTGTAATAGCAGACTTGGAATACCGCATCCAAGGCAAACCTTGGAAGGACAAGAAGCAGAAAGCACAAAAACCACCAAATACCCTCTGACCAGACTGCCACCACTATTAACGCTCCTCTACCTTGACATTTACCCAGTATGAACTCTCACCTTCCGGTAGGCTTTGTATTGCTAACTCCAGATTCAAGGTCTTTGGTAGGAACATCTAATTGCCCATAACTATAATCATGTTCCTTCACCTTTTGCTGAAAGTGGAAGAGAGAGGATCACTTCTATAGTTTCTCCAGGAGGCGGCTTGGCTTTGTTTCCCACCAATACCAAACATAAGTGAGAATTCTTCCAAAATAAGAAGAGAGAGCTGAATTCTATTCAATGGACAGTTGCAAATAACTATTACAATCAAACCCTTTGCCTGGCCACAATCCACAGAAACCTCATTCCCCCTACCTACACAAGATTACTCTATTCTAACATACTGCCACTTTCCTTCTTACTCAAGTTCTCATCTGTTAGTCCACACAGCTCTTAAATTTAGGATTTTTCGGTAAGACATACCCATTCATCCTGAAAAATTTACAAAAATATTTCACTTGATATTTTTATAAAATATTGACCAAAGGATAAATGTAACCAATAACACCATACTTTATAAGTTAATTTTGAGTCAAAATGATAGGAAGGAAGAAAACTAACTAGTAATAAAGAAATAAAAATAAACCCACAAAAAAGGGAAATCTACAGGTACACTACAGTCTTTATTTCTCTACCTAGTCACATGGGTGTAACTGGTATTTATGAGTCTTCCTCTACATTCCCATTTCATGGCTTTTTGCTTTCAGTGAACACCTCAGAAGATCAGGAGTAGTTAACCAATGGTGTGACAAAACCTATAGTTCTGAAGAATATGAACTTACTTATATTATGTAGGTAAAACTTTTATTTATTTAATAACAACTTTTTATTAAAGCATAATAAACAGAAAAGTACACAAATACATAGTTCAATGACTTCACAACCATGAACCAGAACTGAGATTGGGAAACAGATTATTTTCAGCTCTCTAAAAGTTTTCCTTGAGTTCCCTTCCAGTCATTACTCCTTCCAAAGATATCCTGCATCTGGACTAATAGTGGTATAATTTAGCTTTGCCTGTTAGTCTTTGATTAGTTTTTATTAGTAAGAGCCTAATTTTCGGAGATATCCCAATAGCTCCCTTGTGTCCTCCCTGGCAACACTGCCTTACAAATAACTTATTTTGTCTTGACAGTCAAAATCAATCCCCACAATTGACACACTGACCCCTTCATTTTCAATCTCTTTGTCTAGTGGCATGAAGCTTTTTTGGGAACATATTGGTATGAATGAAATATACTTGCCAGATGCAATTTAACTGCTTCTTCTGTTTTTGTTTATCAGACTAGTGACATAATATTTGTTACCAGGTGCCAGGGGCAATGCAGTTTTGCTCTAGTAAGAAATCTGCATTTTCAGTAGGCACTTGTCATGTAACTCACTTTTATTCTTGAATGTCATGTGTGCCTTTTGCATTTGGCCGCATGAAGATATAATGAGGATATTCAGGAATTATCTTAAATCTTAACAGTTGCACTCATCCCTGAGTCTCCCCTAAGCATACAATGTGCCTTGGTATTTGCTGTTTTGTTAGACACAGAGCTCTAGTAGTTCATGTTTGGCTATTTCCATAACTTCTTACTCCATGAAGCCAGAGAATAAATTTAGTAATCCTACCAATTGTTGTGTGTAGGAATTAGTGTTCTTAGAGTCAGTGCCCTAAAGCCCTTTACATTTTTGATTATTTAAGATCTTCTTGAACCCTGTTAGCCTAAGTATTTTTGGAAAAAGTAGGAAAAAATCTTAGAGTACAAACTGTGGTGGTGTCACCTTGTCTTTCCCCAAGAGTAAATATATTAAAATTGTGGGAAGATGGTGATGGACTAATAGGCAGAGCTGAATGCTCCCAGAAAAAATAATGGAGAAAAAGCCAAAATCTGTATGAGGGACCTGCTTTAGGGGTCAGGAGACCAGGACAGTGCTGTACAACTCCCACATCAGTGAGGGACAGAGAGATGAAGAAGCTGAAATGACAAGCATGAGTTACAAAGCCCCCATGGCAGTGGGAAAGGCTCCTCTCCCCACATAAGATATTAAGGTGTAGTAAAACACCTGGCTTACTGAAGCTGACTGAGAGGGGAACAGACATCTTCCTTCCTGCCAGCTGTTTCAAGGAAAAGAGAGGAGAAGTAGGGATGCTTTTCTTCAGTGATTTCAGCCAGCAAAGCCCTTTGAATCTCTGATCTGGAGATTCAACACAGAAACACAGGAAAGCCAAATATTAAACACCTCAGTGAAAAATGTGCTGAAGAGTGCTATCTGCTGGCCAGCCTGGAAATTGCATGGACAAAAACTGTTCTCCACGCTGTCTGTATCCAACCCCTGGGATAAAATCTGTACCCCACTAGTGAGTCCCTTGCCTGATTTTGAGCACTTAAGCTGGGCAATTTTAAAGACTGAGAATAAGTTGAAACAAATATAAAAGAGCTGTGAATAAAAAAATAATAGGCAAAAGAGAGAAATTGGTCATCATTAGCCACCAGAGTAAATTCACCAATATATTTAGATGCCTAGATATCAGCAAAAAATTATAAGCCATACTAGGAACCAGGAAGAGATGGCCCAGACAAAAGAATGAACCAAATATCCTGAAGAGATACAGGATTTAGTAGAATTAACCAGTGATAATCACAAAACTCTCCTAAATCACTTCAAAGAATTTAAAGAAAATATGGCTAAAGAAATAAAGGATATTAAGAAGATACTGGGAAAGCATAAAGAACAATTTGAAAGCCTGCAAAGAAAAGTAATAGATCTTATGGGAATGAAAGACATGATGGATGAGATTAAAAATACATTAGAGGGAAGTGGATGTAGCTCAAGTGATTGGGCTTCTGCCTACCACATGGGAAGTTCCAGGTTCGGTTCCCGGTGCCTCCTGGAGAAGGTGAGCTGGTGCGGCAGGCAGATGCAGTAAGCTGACACAATAAGATGGCACAAGAAAAGAGACACAACAAACAAGGGAGCTGAGGTAGCTCAGGTAACTGAGCACCTCTCTACCACATGGGAGGTCCTTGGTTCAGTCTCCTGAAAAAAAAAAAAAAACCATTGATTATACACTTTTGATAGATCATATGGCATGTGAATGTATCTCAATAAAACTGCTTAATAAACAAATAAATAATTGTGCAAGAATAGCCAGAAATAGCAGCTATGTACAGCAGGGGAAACAGAGAGATTGAGAGGTGAGGAATTTTCTTGTTTGTTTGTTTGTCTGTTTGCTGTTTATTATTATTATTCTTGAAATAATGAAAATGCTTTAGTAATGATTGAAGTGATGATCACACAATGATGTGATTATACCAAATATCATTAATTGTACACTTTGGATAAATTGTATGCTTTATTAATATGTATCAATAAAATTGATTTGTTTAAAAAAAAAAAAGAGTAAATATATTGACTTCTCTTCCTTCAGGGAGCTCTGGGTTTGTGAATTGAATCAGTCTGAGAAACAATTTAGAACCTGTGAATGTTGTGCTAATAAAAATCAAAGAGGACCTTGGTGGGCTGCCCTACTGTTTTGTTACCAGTAACCTCATGATCAAATAATAGCCTTAAAGTAATAATAGCAGGTCAGTTAATTCTGATCATTACTCTCACCTTTCTTCAGTGATTCTCTCCATGGCAACTTTGCTTCTGGTTATATGCTGCCACTTGTCTTTTATTACCTGGTGATCTCCCTACACTTATAAGAAATCATCCACCATAAACTTGCAGAGATCACTAGCAGACTGATAACAACCATTGAGATGCATTTCAAAGGTGCTGACATTTTATTTCCCATGTTTGTCTCAAGGCTTTAGTGAAGGTAGCATCCCTACAATGGAATATATTATATGGAGTAGTGTGGTGGGTCATAAATGACAAATGCACTCTAGAATTTCTAATTCCCAAAATTGTTTATTTCATTTTTTTATTTTGTACTTAGGAATTTCTGATATCTCAGCTTTATTTTCCATGGGTCACATTGAATCTAGAGGCCTGTTTACCAATCACCAAATTATAAGAATCACTTTAGTCATCTGTTTCAGACCAAGAACTAGTGTTTCTGAACTGTGCAGTCATGTGAACCCATCTTTAATGTCCCAAAGTATTTTCCAACATTTTTTTCCAGATTGAAAACAGTCAAGATCTAGCTGTTCTGGTTTGGTAAATATTCTTTTCCTAGGTTTAACTTTGTAATGGGTGATTTTGTACCTTTAGGTATGCTGGGATCAGATTCTAGTTATAGATCTAGAGGCAGTAAGGGTTGGAAGCAAAGCATGGAGAGAATTGACCTCCTCTTTCAAGGTAAAAACTCAGATTACAGATTGCAGTATTTCTTTAAATACCAGTTAGTGAGAAATAACTTCATTGACAAAGGAAGGAGAAACTCAATAAAGGATGGAGTCCCATGGAGCATAGGCTTTTCTACATCCTCTTCTATGTTTCTATTCAAATTTTCAGAGCTCCACTGTTTTTCTCATCATTCTAAAGTCTATGAATAAAATTAATATTAGCTGGCAATCTGAAGAATCAAACTTCACATTTAATTTTAAGATATTTTAGATGATAGGCAACAAGAGAAGAATGGTATTTTAACAAAGCCACACAAAATCTACATTTAACCTGTATCTTGAGTTAGAAAGCTGAGTAATCTGAGTTAACATTCTTTTTCTTCTAATTATTTTCTTCCAGAAGCAGCCACAATGGATATAACAGACCCTCAATTCCATATGAACAAATTGATAATTTAAACACTCTTTTTATACTACATATTTCATGATGTCAAATTCTCACCCTGAAAAATTAATGTTATATTCACTTTCATTTGTCCCAGCTAAGCAAGAAAGCAAGTCACAGATTCTCCATTTTCCTTATAAGTCTGTTGACTGTGAGCCATTCTCAGTATTGATTTCCATATTTCTTTCCTGCAAGTGATAGAAACAAATATGCTTATCTTAAGTGTGTGGTTGGAATATATATAAAAGAGAAATAAATTGAATTAAGTGGAAAGATAATGAGGGATCATAGAATTGACCAGAAATAGACTAGAGTTGGATGAATATCAGAACCTGAGGCCAAGAATCAAAAATCATCTCTCCTTAAGTATGAACTGTCTGGCCAAAATACTTCCATCACTTCAGCAGGACATTGTCACTCCTGATACATCACCAATACTACCACTTCTTTAGTTAAATGTTAATCATCTCTCAACTTTTTAATCCTTTCCTCCGTGTTCAAGGCCTTTGAAAAAGCATAAAAGAGGAGAAGCTGGGTAATGTATCCATGCTCGACTGTATACTAAACAGCAAGGAGAGAGAGGTTCTTCCTTTTTGGAGTCTGTAGGAGGAGTTGAAACATTGTATCCATTTGTAAACACAATGGCATGTTCCACCTCAGTAAGAAGCAGATATATGCCAGACAACCCACAATCACAAAGGCCCCCATAGTAAATAAAGAGCTAAGGACAGTAAAGGATAAATAATCGGGGCTCATAGATGCTATTTTTTATTTCTGATGTAGAGAAAATAGGCCAAGCAGATTATCTGTGCCCAGCAGGGAAACAATCCACATTTTTTTTAACATCTCAATTTTTATACTAAGAAATGCTTAATGTATTGTTAATTGCTCAGGAACCAGTCACAGAAAGAAGGGCAACCAATTTCTGTTCCTTATTAGAATTGACTTCAAAAGTAAGCAAACTTCTAACTGCTCTTTCACCACTTCTGCTAGGCCCTGAGGGACAGGAGAGAAGTAAAGTTCTAGATGTAAAGCTATGTCAGATAGTAAGCTTCATGTATCTCTACTTCCCAAGTTTTCCCAAGATCATAATCTGGCCTATTTTTCACTATGGAACTTGAAATAAATTGATCCAGTCAAGTTTGGTTATGGAGGTTTAGCCATATTCTAGTTTTATCAATATGAGTTTAGAATTTATAAATGAGATTGAAAGAGTAAAGTGAACAGCATTCCCATTTACTTTACTTCCCTACCCTCTGTATTCTGGAGATACAAATACTTCTCCCTATTCTTCCCACTAAGTACCATGAAAATTCCTGGTCATTACATATAATTCGAACATACTCTGAAAGGTAGAGAGAAGAAGGCACTTCAACTACAGACTATGGGACCCAAGGAATGACATGATTGTGAGTTCTCTGGCATTTCCTTTTGCATCATATAACCCAGACTTGGAACAGATGACGCTGACAACTGGAAATACCAATAGACACGGAAAAGAAAGTACAAACAAAAGCCTATTCACCTTAGCTAAAGGATGGAAAAAGGGAAAACTTAACAAGACAAAAAAAATTCAAATAATAACCATCATACCAAGCCTAACACCATGAAAAAGTACATGGTTTCACACCATCTCCCCTCAATAAAAAATAAGACATCTTTCACTGGCTGTAGCAAGGAATCCACCAATTCTTTACCACTTGGGTGGTATCAGAGATGGCTGAGTGGAGATGTGAGACTTTCATCCCCACCCAGGATTAACAAACTCCCATTACGGTTTCAATAGATGCCACATGGGGATTCTGGGCTTCCACCCCATCCACCCTTATTCCTTACCACTCCTCTCACTGGAGGCCATATGGACAGCAGTAGCAATGTCCCTCCTTTCACTCCCAGTCAGGGTGATATCTGCAGCAAACTAGGGGGGAGACTGAAATTCCACTTATGCCTAGCTTTAAGGAGGCACTGCTCTCACACCCTAAAGTGTCAAGGGAGGCCCAGGAGGGAACTTGTGCTTCATCCACTTCCTGGTAGTAATAAGGCAGTAACCTCACTTTCCCTACCTGTGCAAAGTCAAAGAACTGTTGAAAAGAAAGTTATAAGTAATATATACAAAACCCAAAATGTCCAGGATGCAATCTAAAATCCTCATGATATTACAAGCCAGGAAAATCTGAACTTGAATGAAAAAAAAATCAACAGACTCCAACAATAAGATGATACAGATATTTAGAATTATCTGAAAAGGATTTTAAAGCAGCCATCATATAAATCATATAAATGCTTCAATTGTAAATTATCAATTACAAATATGCATGAAACAAATGAAAAAAACCTAGAAATTCTCAGCAAAGTAATAAAAGATATAAAAGAACCAAAGGTGATTTTATAACTGAAAAATGGAATAACTGAATTTTAAAACTCTGTGAATAGGCTCACAGAAGAATGGAGAAGAGAGAAGAAATTACTAGTTAATTTAAAGATAGAACAATAGAAATCTGAATAACAGGGAAAAAGTACTTTAAAAAAACAAAAATCCTCGGAGACCTCCAGGACTGAAAAAAAAAAAAAAAAGATTTAACATTAATGTTAGAGTTCCAGAAGGAAAGGTAAAAGAGAATGAGTGAGACTTAATATATATTCAAAGAAATAATATTTGAAATTTCCCCAAATTTGGTAAAACCATACACAATAGATTCAAGAAGCTGAGTGTACCTGCAATAGGATAAACTGAAAGAAAGCCACAAGATGCATCATAGTCAAACTTTCAAAAATGAAAGATGAAGTAAAAAATACCTTGAAGACCTGAGAGATAAACATCATCTTGTCTATAGGGCAAAGACAATTCAAATCATAGCAGATTTCTCATCAGAAATCATTCAAGACAAAAGGAAGTGGCACCTCACTTTCCAAGTAATGAAAGAAAAGAAATGTTAACCCCAGCTTTTATATTTGGCAAAATTACTCTTTAGGAATGAAGGAGGAAATAGACATTCTCAGATAAATCTAAGATTTAGTAGTCAGCATAAATACCCTAAACAAATGTATAAAAGAAGCTCTTGAGCAAACAAAACAAAAAGATAAAAGGAAGAATCTTAGAATCTCAAAAAAGGAAGAAAGAATAAGGTAAAGAGCAAAAATATGGGTAAATACAAAATATTCCCTTCTCCTGAGATTTCTAAATTATGTTTAATGCTTGAAGCAAAAAGGATAACACTGCTTCTATGCATGCTCATAAACTGCTTACAATAATTATATTATAGATGAGGAGGTTAATGAACATAAAGAGAGGCAATATTTCGACATTTCTCTCAAACTGGTGAAATAAAGAAAGAGGACTCTTATCTCATACCTTAAACAAAGTTTAATTCAAAATGGATCAAGGACCTAAATATAAAAAGTAGAACCATAAAACTCCAAAGAGAAAATCTAGGGAAACATCTTCAAGATCTTGTGGTCACTAGTGGTTACTTGGAACTTACACCCAAACCATGAGCAACAAAAGCAAAAATAGATAAATGGGACTGCCTCAAAATTAAATACTTTTTGTTCTTTAGAAGACTTTGTTAAGAAAGTAAAAAGATAGACCACTCAATTGGAAAAAACATCTTCAGAAACCATGTATATGATAAGAGATTGCTCTCCATGTTATATAAAGAGATCACACACCTTAGCAGCAAAATTACAAGTAACCCAATTAAAAAAATGGGCAAAAGAATTGTATAAACATTTTTCCGAAGTGGAAATACAAAAG
This sequence comes from Chaetophractus vellerosus, assembly GCA_004027955.1. NCBI lineage: Eukaryota > Metazoa > Chordata > Mammalia > Cingulata > Chlamyphoridae > Chaetophractus > Chaetophractus vellerosus. The sequence continues at coordinate 20,238 of PVKH010005226.1, forward strand.
ACACATGAAAAGATGTTCAATATCACTAGCTATTAGGGAAATGCAGATCAAAACTACAATGAGATATCATCTCACACCATAAAGAATGGCCATTATTTTAAAAATAGAAAACTACAAGTGCTGGAGAAGATGTGGAGAATTAGGAGCACTCCTTCACTATTGGTGGGAGTGTAAAATGGTGCAGCCTCTGTGGAAGAGGATCTGGAAGTTCTTCAGAAAACTAAGTACAGAACTGCCATATGATCAAGCAATCCCACTACTAGGAATATATTGAGAAGAAATTAAAGAAAGGACGTGAACAGATATTTTCACACTAGACATTCATAGCAGCATTATTTACAATTGCCAAAAGATAGAAACAACCTAAGTGTCCATCAACTGAAGAATGGATAAACAAGATGTGGTATATTCATATGATGGAATATTATTCAGTTGTAAGAAGAAATCAGTTGGGAAGCACAAGACATTTGGCTTTCTGGAGGAACCCTGAAGATATTATGGTGAGCAAAATAAGCCAGACACAAAAGGATAAACATTGCATGGTCTTACTGACAGGAACTAAATGGTGAGTAGACTTATGGGTTGAATCTAGGAAGTGTAGGTTGGTGGGAGATGGAATGTGGGATGATAAGGGAGAGACAATGCTGGATGTAAGTTAGAATGTTTAATAAGGTCAAATGTAAATATGTGGCGTTGGACTTGATGGCAACACATTATAATGAGTATAACAAACACTGTTGATTTATGGACATGAATGTGGCTCAAATGAGTAGTCCAGGGAGATTAATGTTAGTTGGAGGACAGCTGGAGGATAATATTGGGAATGTAAAATAATGATTTCAGCAGTAGATGAGAACTGTGGTTAATAAAATAAATACAGGTGTGTTCTTCTACTGCCAGGTTTTGGGAATGTGGTGAAACACAGGAAAATTATAACTAATATAATTTATGGACTATCATTAACAACAACATTGTAATGTTTTTGTAGCATAAGCAAAGCTGGTACTATATTGCTGCTAAAGGTGAAAACAAAGAATATGGAATTTGGTTTTGTGAGATATGAATATAATTAAGCATTTTTTCTCTTCTTCATTTTTTTCACTATGTCATTTAACTAATCTGTGGTTGTCTTTGTATCTATCTGAACGCTAGAGAAACAAATGAGTTAGTAGCTGAAATTAGATGAGATAAAAGTGCCTGGAAAGAACGTTTTAGGAGTAACATTTCTATACTTATTAAACTGCATCTTGCTGTTATTTTATTTTTTGAATTTGAAATAAAGTTATTTAAAATATTTCTATACTTCTCTGAAACTGGTAAAATGTCAACACTAGTAGACTATGTTCAGTTATGTCTGTATAATGTCATACCTACAGCAACCACTTAAATCTATACAAAGAAAGGGTCAAAACACTATAGATAACTCAAAATGGAATTTTAATAAATGGTCAAGTGACCCACAGTATGGAGAAAAAAAATCAATTAAAGAAATGAAAACAGAAGGAAAAAACAAACTGAACAAATTAAAATGGCATAATTAATCCCTAACATATCAAAAATTAAATGAAGTTGAAAAGGTCTAAATACACCAATTAAAAGACAGAGAATGGTAGAGTGGATTAAAAACAAATAAAAAATAAAACAAAAAGCAAGTATGGGGGCCGGCTGTAGCCCAGTGGATAGGGTGCCGGTTCACCAGATGGGAGGCCCCGGGTTCGGTCCCCAGGGACCTCTCCAAAAGTGGGCAGACCACCTTGAGAAGGGTGAGCCGCTGTGGGAGGGGCAGAGCTGCCGTGGGCAGGGCAAAAAAAGCCGCCACGGGCAGGGCAAAGCCACCATGGGCAGGGCAAGTCACCTGCGAACGGAGCAGATCTGCCCATGAATGGAAGCGGAGCCGCCTGTGAATGGAAGCAGACCCACCCGCGAACAGGGCAGAGCCACCTGCACGGTGACCTGACTTGGCGCGTCACCGCAGCGGGGGGAGACAGAGCAGACACAGAAGAACGTAGAGAAATGAACACAGCAAGAGCAAGCAGAAAGGGGGGGATATGTAACCAAAAGAAAAAAAAAAAAAGCAACTATGACCTAACTTTAAGCTATCTAGAACAAACACACTTCAAATATA
>PVKH010005227.1:0-2500 GCA_004027955.1 Chaetophractus vellerosus
CTTCATAAGGTGTGAAATTTTGGTCGTGTAGTCTGTGTGCGTGTGTGTGTGTGTGTGTGTGTTTGCACACAGATGCATGTTTTTCTCTCCTTTTTTTTTTTTCCTTCTTTTTCCCAGGCTCTCTTTTAAGAGAAGCTCCTTAGAGAAGCTTCTAGGAAGGACCCTTAATTGACCTTGGGGGGACCACATTGATTTTCTCCACGTGCATCTTCATTTCTGATAAATTATAAAGCCATTAATTTGCTGAGGAAATGGCAGGGCCAGGCTGCGGCACAGATGTGACCAGAGCCATCCCAGCTCCGAGTCTGCTGAGGAGTGCCAAGAATCTGGGGGAGAATCAGGAAGCCTGGATTGTTATGGTTAGCCTCACGTTCTCTTGGGAACTGTTTTAGTTGCTGCTGTTTACAGATCTAAAAGGTAATGATGTTTCCAGATAAATAGGCCTTCTTATTTTGGGTAAGTGGCCATTTATTGATCTGGTAACCCACATTTATTGATTTGTTAGCCCCAACTCCTATGTCACTCTCAAAGGAGTTAACTGTAAATCCAGGAGAGGCAAATTGTATTTAGTTTTGGATCGCTGCTTTAACAAAAGCGACACCCCCAACCCCCATTCTCTCTGTGCCAAAACTACCCCTCCCAAGTTTTAGCTCTTATTTAAAAGCAAACAATTAAAAGGATATAATAATATGATAGGGAGATAGTGAGTCAAGATGCTCTGTTAGATTAGCACTAAAAGGTAAAATGTGAAGCTTGTGTAACAATGTCGCAACAATGCATTTTATATTTTCACATACATCAGTATAATAATTTGATGCAAACTGCGTAGTGTGGAGCGAAGAACAAACAGGACTGTAATTACGAAGAAGGCACAAACTCTTACGATATGACTTGTGCAGCACGTGTTGGGTACATTTGTCTCCTTAGCAACAAGTGAACGTATAGATAGCATACAGACCTAAAACAGGGGGAAAGTTTTGCTACCCTCACCATGAGTAGCCAAGTTTCTCCAACTAAATTGTGCATCCTCACCATTATTTATGGCAACTTCTGTGATGCCGTGGGTATTTGGGGACAAGCAGCAGCAAGTTAGCAATGGATTAGACAGCCAATACCATTGACCCGCCAGACATTTACACGGCTGCTTGGTTAGCCTTCAGATTCTCCGGGGGTGGGGTGTCGGGGTGGTGTTGGTAGTGGAGGTAGAGGTGGCAGCTCCTTGCGTTTAAAGAATTATTTTTCCTTAACCAATTGCGTCCTACATGCAGGAAGGATTGTCACCCAATCACTTGAAAAAAGCAAAGCTCATGTTCTTTTATACCCGTTATCCGAGCTCCAATATGCTGAAGACCTACTTCTCCGATGTAAAGGTAGGGACATTTTTTTTTTTTATCAATTTTTTCACCTACATGTGTAGTAGTGATTTGAACTCTTAGAAGATAATGGAGATGAACGTGGAATCAGGTCATTAATACACCTGTGTTGAAATTGATTTAATGCACTTGTCTTTTTGTCTGAAGGTGAGCCAAGCAAAGATGCCCCTTGTGCATAAAGACCCAAGAATTTTTATTAATAAGCCATATGGGTTTTCTATGTAGTCTGGGACACTCCGACTTTATATGTGTTAGTAGCTTCTTGGAAGAAATTTCAGCTGGTAATGGATGGATATGCTTCAGAGAATGTTTTTTTCTTTCCTCCCTTCCGCAACTGTAAACTGTTTCTGTTTCTGTTGGTTTTCCCATATTTGTGCTTATGAAAGCAAACTCTAGCACCTCTTTTTCCCCATCGAAAAGGAGCGTACATTGAAATTCTCTATGCAGTAGCTGCTTAAAAACAAAAGTGATGATTGTCTCTTATTTACAACTTAATTTGTTGTTGATGTAGAGTACACTGAGCATACGGAGAATGAATAAAGTGACAGATTCAGGACACATTATTCAAATGAGGATATGAAAGCTGTCGGCCCACAGCTGCAGCCTCCCTCATTCTACAGAATATTGGGACCTCCTGGTTCTGTGTGTGTGTGCACGCGCGCGTGTGTGCCTGCATGTGTGTGTGCGTATTTTAAGTAATTGTTTGCATCAACTTGATGTTGTGTTAATCATCTGTAACTTTTTAAAACATAGATTGGGTTTTGATGATGATAATGACACACATGGTATCATTATCCAAGGAGCTTGATAAACATTACATTAGCTGAGATTAGTTTATTAGGGTTGGGTGCCTTTTCCCCCCACTCCTCCCCTCCCCACCCCCATATGTACAAGTTCCCATTTCTGCCATTGAGAACTCACAAGCTGCCAAAACATGCTCGTGCCTCTGCGGCTCCCCCCCCCAACCACCACGCTGCTTGTTTTGTACTCAATGCCCAAGTTGCTTCATTGGCCCCATTTTGCAGGCCATCTCATTTCGGTTTCCTTCACTGATGTTTTATTTGGCCTCATAAGAAAAGTTCTGTTTTCCCTCCTGTTTGCTTTTGAATTGTGTATCAACTTAAGCC
>PVKH010005227.1:7500-10349 GCA_004027955.1 Chaetophractus vellerosus
ACCTCCTTTTTCCTTTTTAAAATGCATTTTCTTTCCCCAAAAAATCCCCAGATCTGTTTTTTGTCTTGATTTCTAACATCACCATCCCTGAGCAGAGTAATAGAGCAGCAGTGGGGAGTTCCACATCGTACCCATCAGAATCACAGAAGCTAACCCACTTCCTTTTCTTTTCCCACTCCCTGGCTCTGCTGCTTGTATGGAGGGTTTATTGGGCCATGGAGAAGGGAACTGGAGAATCCAAGGAAGATGGAAGCAAGGAGCAAAAGCAAATATTTTAGTGCTTCCCTTTCCAGGGCAAAGGTCTCTGCCCCAATAGGCATTTTTCATATTTAAGTTCTGGGAGGACAGTTGAGTTGTAATGTGCTATAAGCAATGGTAACTGGAAAAGGTGTTTTCTAAAGCCTGGAAATGTTGGAAGGGGAGTGATTCCGTTGTTTTTTTTTTTAACTCCTATAGATATTTATTTCCTTTATGGAGGAAATGGTATGAGAATTTACTAAAGATAGATCAAAAGAGATCCATCAACATCTTTTTTGTGTGTGTTTTGTCCTTGTTTTTGTTCTTTTTGAAGGAAAGATTCCATGCCTTCATTGTGCATACATGTACCTCACAAGCATGTGGCTGGTTGTTCCTGTGCTTTGAAACTAGTATATATCTACAATATGCATATTCTAGATAGACACAAAGCAGTGCAGACAATCCCCAGAAAGCAATGCCCATGGAACAATGAAAGAGTGTGACTATGAGTAAGGCATTTCTAGTGTTGTGCCTCAGCAAACAGTTTTCATCTAACATGATGACTCTCTACAAGACAATACCAGCAAATCTCCCAGTACTCACAAAGGCATTTTGCTGAGCCCTGCTAGCGGAGGCAGCAATAGTTGGAGGTGTAATGTAGCCAGAATTCTGCAGGCTGAAGCCCCTGATGATGAGTGGACAGGCTGTGGGTTGATCAAGTTGGTCCATTTCTTGTCCTGTCTTGGGGGATACTGAAGAAATTTTCTCTTCCACATCTGCTAATGCTGGGGCCTTGTATTAGTGTTCTTGCCTTCCTCGTGTGCATAGGGACCCATTAATACCCAGGAAGCTCTCGACTTTGGAAGAGAGCTTGGATACTGCAGGCAGACGCTAAGTATGGTATGGCTTTGCCAATAATGGGACCTGACTCCCAGTGTCCTTCCTGCTTGTCCATTCCTTTTTCAGGCCCTTTCTCCACTGTTTTTGGCAGTGCAGGTTTATACAGATTATAAAGAGCTGAAGCTTAACGTTGGAGAAGTTGCGGTTTTTTACTTTGAAAGTTCAAATGGTTACACTTTAGGCTACCAATTTATGTTTGCTATCCAAAACAAATATATTTTCTTGCCAAACATGGGGCAAATTAAATTTTTCTTTTGTTGAACACATAAAAGGTGAAGATCCTCCTTGTATTGCTTTACTATTTTAAAACCTCTGCTATAGCTGAGTACTGGTTTACCGTATTGGCAGAACACTCTTAACAGATTTCTTCTAAAGCAGAAGAATATGATTATAGCTAAACATTATGAAGATATCTTAATCTAGAGCTTCAGTTGTTTTTTTTCTTTCTGATAAGTCTATTGCTCAAAACCTTACGCTAAGAGACTTCCATCATGTGCTAGTGAACCACTTACAGTTTTTGATGTGAATTTTCCAGGTTGGCAGCATGCATCAAGCTTCATAAAATAATTGCCCAAGATGCATGGGATGATTTCTGCATATTTGCTGTATAACATACTCAAGAGAGCAAATCCTTAAAGTGCACATTAGGATTTGCAGGGTTGTTTAAACCTTACCTGGATGGAATTTAATCCCCTACTCACAGATCAAGGGCCAAAATGGCACAAACGGGATGGCGGGCATCAAGCGGTACCCAACAAGCTGCTCCATTTAGCATCATCTAAATCCTCCTTTAATATGATTACCATCTGATATTTCTCTCTTTGTGAATCATATCCATTTTCAGCCAGGCCACTTCTTTATCTGCAATGTCTATTTTAAGACCGCTTCAGTGCAAGGAGTATGGAGCCTGGGGAGGAATTTTGTCACTTCTCATGTGACTTCAGACAAGTTATTAGACTATTCTGGCTCTAATTCCTCTTACTCTTAAAAGCAGGATATTGCCAGAAATGTGGTGAGAAAGAAGCCAGACCGTGGATTCTGCCCTCTTCCCTCACACCCTCATCCAGAGGTATATACACAAACACAAGGTTCATCACAGAGCATTCTCCTATTACTCCGTAGTTTTCAATTTAGCCTCTCAGTTTGGTGCATTTACTAACAAAAGCTTCAGATAAGGTGATCCCTTCTTTTCCTTGCCTTTGTGCCTGGAGGTCAGTGCTTAAGTGAGATGCTTAAAAAGCCTCTGGCCTTATCGCTGTAGCCGTAGCAGTGTGGGCCGTGGCTGTGAGCCAAAAGTAGACACGGCACCTCGAGCCGAATACCTCAACTGATATCTTGTGTGCTGCTTCACTTTGTATTTAATCGTCAAAGTAAAATGAATCTGTGGTTGAAGTACAAGCCAGGGAAGAGGAAGACAGAGTAGAGAACTATACGTCTTATTTCTTTTTCAATTCTTCAACGGAGGTACGGACGTGATAGAGATACTTTAAAGTTGTAGCTACATGACGCCTCAACATCCAGGTAATTGAAAGGGCTATATTAACTCACCTGAGTATGAGCTCGTCAAATAATGAAATGCCTTATTGATTCCATTTCTAAGTTGCTCCACTCGTGGTTTGTAGCAATCATAAGATAGCTAATATTTCTTGACCGTTTTCCAGGTTGCAGGCACTCTTCTGAGAGTTTACCGACGCCACATTTATTTAATGTGA
>PVKH010005227.1:10449-22465 GCA_004027955.1 Chaetophractus vellerosus
AGAGAGGTTGCCGACCCCTGGCCTACAGGAAAATAAAGCAGATGGGGAAGGTTTATCAGCAAAGAGGGAGTGGCTTGTGCCTCTCTCCTATTCTAGACCCTGCATTTCCTGGCCTCTATGAGTCAGGACCTTCTAAGTGACAGGAGAGCTTGTTCTGCCTTTTGTATCAGTCTACACAATTGCCAAGATTCTTGGCACAGCGTTCGGACTTAGGGTGGTGAGAGCTTGAGAAGACCCAGGGGACGTGGAAGAAGACACAGAAGGAAAAAAAAAGAAAGAGCTACGCTTTTAGTTTGTGCTGAAGGGGGAAGCTGGCAAGATAACATGGGGCGGGACTTCTCCACTCTGAATGTGAGTTTGCAAAGGTGTGCGAGAGAGGGGCGTTGGAGTACACCCTGTGTCTTTTGCTCACTCCTGCTTCTCACGTTTAATGAGGTTGGCAACGATAAATTTGTCTTTCCAGGTGTTGTGGTATATATTCTCACTTCACTTTGAAGAGCTTCCAAAAATATTTTTTGTATGCGGTGGAAAGGAGGTTTGGGATTCCTTCCCAGTTTTTAAATCATACGACACTTCTGACTTTAGGGTCGCTCTGAGTTCGGTTTTACTGTTTCCCTGCTTCCCTCATAACCGTGTCAGGTAAGGAAGGTAATGAAAGGCAGAATGATCCAAAAGTTTTGAGGTTCGGGGTGGCCTGGGGCAGCTGAGGAAAGAATGTGAGTGACATCTTATCCAGGCACATCGGGGCACTCTTTCTCGTTCTGGGGCGCCATGAGGTAGCGTCTTCCTGCCCCCACCCCCAGGAAGCAATCCTTAGGCCCCTCAACAGCTAATCGCTCACCTGTGGAAGGGTTCAGGGTCCCAGTAAGAGTGACTAACCTCCTTTCCCCTCAGTGAAGACCTGGGGTTTGGGGTGGAAGTCTTAGCAATAGATAGAATGGGGAACTTGATCCACTGATCGTCAGGTTTGCCAATGCCACTTCCTAAGGCACTAGTATCTCACGGGGAAGAAGCTCCATCACAGAACCTGTGTGTTTGCCATTTTCCTAGGTGACGTGTCGCAGGCAAGAAGGGTTCTTCCACAAACTCATGTGCTTTCTCATTTCCTCTCGGAAAGAGAAAATTTAAAAGCAGTGCCCCTCACATAACCTCCCCCCCCACACACACACACACAAACGCACGTAAACACACCTACTGTATATCTTTCTCTCCACCGTCTCTACCCCCATTCCCAACCCACTCTCGCTTGCAACAGAACAGCATTTACGATTTAATGTATTTGGAAGTCATTCGTTCACGTTGTCATCTCTTTAAAGAAAAATGAGGACAGGTGGATTGAGGAAGCGCTTCCCTCGGCTCCAAATAGATACTTAGATATGAGTGATCATTTGGAAAACTGGCACATGAGTGCAAACCTTTTACTGCTGTTGCAGTCTTTTGGCCTGCAAGCCACCGAGCCGCTTAAATGATCGCTCAACACACTCTTGGTGGGTGGCGAAGGGGAAAAGAAACCCTGACCATTTCTTTCCTTGCCAGTCCCACCATTGACAAGCCAAATTGATCTTTTAAGAGACTAAATGAATGTTCTCTAAATATATGTACGCACATGGCTGTCTGGGCATGTATTCCTTCTTCTGAATTGCCGTCCTGGAATTTGAAGGAGAGAGCAGCAAAGAAACCAAGTTCCAAGTGGGGTTAGAGGGTTGGGGGTGGGATAGAGGTAGAATTCTGTGACAGCCCACGCCGCTCCATTTCTACACCGCTGTCCTTTTGGGATGCGAGATGTTCATCAGTATAATGAAGCGGGCCCATTGATTTATCATGTATTTGGTAATGTCATTGCATTTTTAGCTCCCTGTGTCTTTTTTGTCATTGGGTTACATTCAAGCACAGTAAGATCAACTTTAAAACCTCCTTACTCAACAGCTTTATTAGTTATAGCATTCCATGACCTTTCTCAACATTCTTAAAGAAAAAGATACAGTGTAATGTCGCTTTACTTTGCTTATTGTCCTTTGTTGGGGTGAACAAAGCATTTTCTACAGTGGCTATAGCACATAATTATACAGCTTTCAATAGCAGTGTCTTGGCACATATCAAAGTTCAGAGGAGCCTTTAGAAAAAAAAAAGATGTTTTGTGGCAGCCTAGGGAGGGTCTCATCTTTCCTTCAGAAAATAGTTCAAGGCTCTTCTGTCAAGCTTCCCTACTTAGAGCTTTTTCTCCTCCTGCTTCATAAAGTTTAAAGGGGATTCAGTGGAGTTCTATGATCTATTTCCTTTGAAAGATTGTTCCTCGGCACAGAGAGGCCCTTTGACTTCAAGAGTTCACAGATTCATGTCTTTAGGTATCATATGTCTGACCTTATCAGTTACTCCATTTAATGTAGGAGAAAAAGTCTCAACTCTTTGTGTTTGTCTGTTTTGCCTCTGTGAAATGATTTGGTGAAAAGACCATCCTTTTTAACACACCACTGAGAGACCGTTTCTGACTGTAACCTACCCTGTGGCTTTTCTCTCTTTAAAAAAAAAAAAAAATTGTCCTTGTGTTTTGTGTATGGATGAGTTCACAGTGAGAATAGAATTATACAAGGGCAGGCACACACACAAAAAAATCTTTTGCTTTCCTCCCTCACCTCCCCGCCCCACCCCACCCCCCATGATCTATTGCTTCTCTCGGTGGCGGTACCCCAACAGGCGAAGCCATTTAGCAGGCAGAGGTAGCGGCTGCAGCGCTGGGACGGCACAGGGTTTTCCCTTGCTTCGACCTACCCCTAAGGCCTTCGTAATTAATTGTCCTTCAGAGATGAGGAAAGTTCAGAGACAGTGTGTGGAGTGCTGTCTACTGTCTGACATTCAGTTCTCCTTGCCTGGGCTCTTTTTCTTCGCCCCACAAAGGGTTATCAATAGGAGAGAGAGAGCAAGTTCTCTTCTGAGAGCTGCTGGTGCTTGTGGCTTTCAGGGGGATGTCATCATTGTGTCCAACCCATCTTGGATTCAATGTCTGAAGAAGTTCTGACAACCTTTTGAAAACTAGCCTGTTTACTTCCTCTAGCTTAAACGAACTCATTTAGCAAACTAAAGCCTGTTCAAAGTTGGTGATCCCCCTTCAAATGGCAGAGAACGTTTTAAATCACATTTGTTCATTTTCCTCCCAGGATTGTATTGTATTTACTGTTAACCGTTTGGTTCTTTTTTCGGTCATATGCCAGAAAATGTAATGAGCATTCACTCATTTCTTTAAAATACATCAGCATACGTTTGCAACAACCAATATTTTTGCAAACATTCCTTTTGGTTAAGGATAGAGTATAATTTTTGAAGAGAGCTTATTCCAGCCTAAAAAAAAAAAACAACAGTATTTCACCTTTAATGATTGCCTTAAGCCAGTCTTTTCCATTTTGTAACATGACATAAAACAAATACAATCTGCTCCCCTCCTTCCCTTTTTTGGCTGAGATGCAAAATAAAGAAGCAGGACAGAGACAGCCATCTGAGAAGTATAGGAAACGGAGAACTGTCTATTAATGATCATTATACCACTGTTCCTGTTAAATAGGGTGAAGCCAAGAAAAACAAATACAATCATTCTTCTGAGGAGCAGTTGAACCAGCAAATTAGAAAGGTTTAAGGTAGCTACACTGCAGTGTGCACGACGGCATCGAGGCTGATAGAAACCACCTTTCAAGGAAATCTCTGCCTCCTCGTAGTAGTTGCTTCTGAAGGAAGAGACCTACAGGGTGGCCACAGTTTGATTCTGATCCTGTCGTGCTTTGAAAACACTTTCACGACAAACCTTTTGGTATTTATAGGGAACCTGTGTATGGAAGTTGACACAACTAATACAGTCATACCAAAAAGGGGGTCATAAAAAATTAAAGTTATTCTTATGAATCTTTCATTAGAAGCAATGAAAAGGGACACTAGTATAGCCAAGTCCTTTGTGCTACAAGCTCTTCTTCCGGGCTCTGAGCTATTGTTCTTTCAGCTCCTCAAACAGACTTTCACTTTCAAACTGACAAAAGTCACTTAAAAGCCAGACAGCTGTACTAACACAACCCCCTCACCAAGCAGGAGCCACGGGCAGGTGCCGAGACCTCCGAGAGGCCTTGTTGAAAGCGGGCAGTTTTCTCCTGCCTCGATGTTGCTTTTGCTCTAACTTTGGGGTGGTCCTTTTACTGCTCATTTGTGCCCCCCACCAAATTCCTCCTACATTTTGCTTGTATTCGCCACATAGTGTGAAACATTGACATCCATGCTGATATTTATACCTGTACCTGTGTGGCAAGGATAAGGTTAATGAAAGTTTGTGTGCTCCTAGAAGACAGCGGAGCCTGACTCAGAAAACTTCCTTTTCTCCCCTGCTCCTCGGTAGCCATCCTCTTCCATCCAATCCAAATCCCTCTTAAGCTTTTCAGATCTCCTTCAGAAGCAGCTGGGATGAGAGGAAAACACCCACCAAAGTGGTAGGTAGGGACCAGCCTCCCCTTAGAATTTAGGGACAGAGGTAGGAGTTCTGCCCGCGCCCCAGCCCACAGGGCAGCAGCCGCGGGTCCCCCCATGAGGCTACTCCGGGCCTACCCTCCCCTGTCACCTTGTGTACAGTCTGCTCTGTGACACTGATGGTGATTATGTCATTATTTTGCTCTAGGGGCCCTGGCACATCTGCAGAGCCCAAGCACATCTTCTTTGTTGCGCTGGCAAACGTCCCACGCCGCAAATGCTTCATTAGCCCTGCTGCCGGCCTCCTTGCCAGACGCGAGTGCCCAAATCCAGGCTTCTTTTTGCTCCGTTCTTTTGTGTGGCTGATGATCGTGTATTCATCTTCCTGGTTCTTCCCCATTTTCCTCGACTTCTGAACTCCAGATGTCCCAGTTTTCTTGCCCAAATCACTCCAAAGTCTACAGCCAGAAACAAGGTGACTCTTTCCCCCTTAACCCATCACGCCCCTTCCAACCGCTTCCACTTTTTCACTCCCCAAATGAAACGTGACTTTGAATAGCTCCCCATTTTGAGGACTTAGGTTTTCAAACTTGCAATTTGAAAAGCTGCCAATTTATTCCTTACAGGTTATGAAGGTTGACAGGGTTAGAATTAGGGGTTATTATAGGTACCCTTTTCTCCTTCATCCAACCCTCTCCTCCTCCTTCCTCCCCCTTTCTTTGGCTCCTTTACTTTTTCTGCACATTTCTTCCTTTTACCAGTGTTCAGAAAGCAGTTTAGCATGGGAGTACAGAAAATATTCTTCACACCTCACTGTGCACGTTATGGTTGTTTGAAGGTTCCTTTTCTCTGAATGAAATCTTCATCTCTGCTCTACCCCAACCAACATGCCCTCCCCTCCTCCTTCTGCTGTCATAACCTCCCCAGCCCTCCACAGTGACCTATTATTAGATATTTAAAGTGGTTAACACTTGGCTGTTTTGGAAACGAGCTGAAACATTTCTCTCTGTCTAAAGTTTTATTTTAGATATTTACCAGAGCCACAGCTTTTTAAGGTATGTTGGTTTCTATGTTAACTGCAGTAAATTTTAGAGCTTAGTATCTTGGCCTTTGATGACTACTACATAATTGGTGTGTTTAATTTCCCCTTCAATTTGAATTACTCGATCTGTGTTAACATATTACACACAGTTTCCTGGATAGAGTTCCACCAGTTTTTATCCCCCAACCGCTGTCACATTAGATGTTTTAAATGTCTCCGTCTTTGATTAAAACAAAGATTTTAGTTTTGAGGTATGGCTAAAGGGACAAATACATATATTTTATGAGAATTTTGTTCAGTACATTGCTCTGGATTCTAATTAGAATCTTAGTACAGAGTCCCTGGAATGGATTAAAGGAATCTCCCTCGGAGGAATGAGTTGCTTGTATTGTACCAGGTTCCTGAGCTTTCCAGTCACTGAACCCAGTTCTGATATTAGGAGCCCTCCCGCGGCAATCAGGCTGAGGAGGTGAGGTGAGAGGTGGTCAGGGCAGCGGGTCACCGAGCCGGGGTCAGCCCTGCACGAGGGGCATGTGGGGAGAGGCTGTGCCTGCCATGGATCGAGTCATCTTCAAAGGCTGGGTATGTGCCCAGAGCATTCCTTACCTCCAAGGATTAGATCTTTATGGTTTTATCACCCACAGGTTTACTTAAACCACTTTAAAATCCAACCCTCGTCACAGAATATACCACTCCTTGAGATAATAAGTGTTTAGATGTATTTCTTGCTATGAAAATAGCACCTTCTTTTTCATGGCTCTTAAAACGATTCCCCTCAAACTCCAAAAGGATATCCCTTGCCATAATATCCTGAGATTTGTGAACAGGGTTGTGGCCATGTTCTCCATTTCCTTTCTGATTTTATAGACTTTGATCATTACTCCCTCTTAATCTTCATCTCTGCAGATTAAGGAGCTCTAATCCTTTTTAAAAGCCTAATCTCATACCGTAAGTGGGCTGCCCCTGATCATTTCTGTAATGCTTTTCCGGCATGACTGTTTTTCCTAAGGGACATGATTACCAAACACCAACACCAGGGCAGAATTCCAGGTATGGGCAGCCACACCAAAGTGTGAAAATTGTGTTTCATGCACACTCAATAGGGCTTTATTGATTACCCCAAAAGTTTGTCCTTGGAAGTTGCATTTCTTGAGTAGCATCTTAGTAGCACTTATTGGTTAAGGTGATCCTATGAGACTAATTTATCAGACCCTTGGCAAGTATTCTGGCAAATCTGATGGACATACCCAGCTCTTTCTTTTTAAATGAGCAAATCCGCCCTGTTTTCCAGAAGTTTCCAGTGTTTTTCATAGAAAAAGTACCAGGGTGTTTGACGTCATAAAGACACAGCCTTAGACTTGGGCTTGAGGCTATAAAAATGACAACTATGTCAAGAAAGCTCTGGTCTCCACTTTATTTGATATTCTTCTCAGGCAGGAATCAAAACATTCACCATTTTATGTAAAAGCACCACAGTGAACTCTTAGAAAGAAAACCCTTTGGGGGATCTTTCCACCTTCGATGGTCCTGGATCAACAATATTGTGGTGCCTAAGAGCATGGACTCTGAGGCCAGGCTCTGAGATCAAACCCCAGCTCCGCCACTTTCTAGCAGTGAAACATTGGCGAGGGTCTCACTGTCTCTGTGCCTCAGTTTCCTTATCTTTAAAGTGGGGGAAATAGCAGTGCCTACCTCACAGAGGTGTTGTGAGAATAAGTGGTGCATAGTAAGTGCTGTAGAAGCATTTGCTCTTATTTGCAGAACCAAGTAAAAAGTACTATGCCACTGCCACGTGGACACGCAACTGTTGCGTCATTTCATATTGATCCTAAATAGGAAAACAAACAAGTAAGCAGGGAGCTCTCATATGCTCCCTCTCCTCAGAATTGGGACAGGCAGCCAGAAAGCATTCATCCTGCCCCAAGTCTCCAGCCTAGAACAACTCTGGGATTCTGGAATTACCTGTTTGAGAGGAGAAGCCTCTGATGACAGGGTACGATGAAATGAGCTCTGGACTGGAGGGTCAGCCTCCCTCTGGAAACACCTGCTTTCTTTGGGCTTTACTTTGCTCCCCTGTAAAATGACAAGATGAAACTCAGAGCTTTGTTCTAGCTCTGAAATTCTGTGACTCTAAGAAAGGTCATTCTGCGCTCTATGAAGTCTCTCGAGTCCTAGACATGATGCAGAGCTTTAAGCACTGGATGTGGAGGCCCTGGTTCTCTGGACGCATTCCACTCGGGGCCCCGTGTACCCTTGTGGCTCTGCTGTGCCTTAATTGTCTGAGTAGAAATCTCCAGGGTACCCATTTTTGTTTTCTCCCAAGGCCCTCTTTGCAGATCCAAATCTCAACAGTGCCTTTGGAGATGCAGCAACTCCCTGGCTGGATTATAAAGACTAATTTATAAAATTAGTAAACAATTGATTGACTGCATTGGCATCAACCATTATTCTTTTTTTTTTTTTTAAAGATTTATTTATTTTATTACATATCTCCCCTTCCCCCCCTCTGCGGCGACGCGCCGAGACTGGTCACTGCGCAGGCGCGGCTTTCCCCGCTTGTGGGCAGCTTCTGCTTCTATTCACGGCCGGCTTTCAGTTCGCGGGTGGTTGGCTGCGCTCCATTCGCGGGCGACCTGCCCTGCCCATGGCGGCTTTTGCCCTATCCGTGGCAGCTTCTTGCCCTGCCCACGGCGGCTCCGGCCCGCCCATGGCGGCTTGCCATTCTCAAGGCGGTCTGCCCGCTAGGAGAGGTCCCCGGGAACCGAACCCAGGGCCTCCCATGTGGTATGCCGGCACCCTATCCACTGGGCTATCGAGCCGGCCCCTCAACCATTATTCTTGATGCACACTTTTATTTCTTGCCTTGGCTAGAGTGGCCAAACAATGAGAAAATATGTCCTTGAAGCCCTCATGCTCAAGACCTAAAATTCTCCAGGAGATGGTTTTGACCTGAACAAACAAGGGGGAGACCACACACCCCATACAGATTCAACCTAGGCCACACCTCAGTGCAGAAAATCAGCATTTATAATATGTATCACCCTCTGTATAATACACAGTATCCCCCCCCCCCTTGGGATGGAATGAGCCGTTTTAGATGGTCAACTACCTTCAGTTACTAAGCTTGGTTGGTAATTTTTGCAAAACTTACACCATCCTTTCCCGTTGAATATTCCCAAAATGATAGTCATGGAGATCATAAAAGTCTTTTCCACTGGGAATTTTTTTCCCTGTGAGTTTGGTGTTGGTACATGTCAAATCTTCACACAAGTCATTGGGAAATGAACTTTTCATATATCTTATAGTTTCTGTACCCAACTTCTTTTTTTATGGCTATCTTAAAATTTTTCATTAAAACCTGGTACTGAAAGTGACTTTTAGTTAAAGGTTATTTACTCACTGAGAGCAAGTGTGGGACATGAGTAAGGGTGAAAGCAGAGAAATGGCTCAAAGCTAAAGTAGGACAAAGAAGAAGAAAGGCTGTGCTTTCAAGGTCACTGCATTTCCTTTAACATATGGCCTATTTTCAAAGATAGATCATTTTAAATGTCCTGAAGGTGGACGAGATAGTCTGTGTGTCGACTCCTGAAGTCGCTGTGCAGCAGGGCCAGCCCCAGGTCTTGGCAGGTTCCTAAAACTTCTCACCCTAACTACCACCTGAAACGCAACAAGGTATAGATAGAGGTGTAGCGAGCTCCAAAGGCCTTGCGCTTATTCTGGAATCTGTTTCTGTGCCTTTCCAAACTAGTCACCTTTCTCAAGAAAGAGATGCCCAAGCCCTTTACGAGCTCTTAAGTAGTTTTTGAAGTACAGCCCATCCGTAGTTTTGTAAAGGGTAACTGTGGAAAAAAAGACTAATAAAATTTCATAGGAAGCACAGAAAAGGATTTCTCTGATGGAACAAAAATCTTTTAGTCCAAACCAAGCAATGGGATTGAGGCTGATAAGCTGCGTCCTTTCCCAAAGCATACCCAGATATTATTCTGGGCGCGATAAGCTATTGGGAGATGGTTGGTTATATCTCCCTTGATCTGGAGTTCTCTGAAGCTCTGTTTGATTATCATCCGCGTTGCCTGGTGTTTTCCTGGGTGCTCCCCGTGAGCAGGGCTGTCCCACTGTCCTTCTTATTTATTTATTTATTTATTTTTATTTTTTTTACCGGGAGGTCCCGGGGATCAATCCCAGGTCCCTCCATATGGGAGACAGATGCCCAACCATTTGAGCCACATCCGCCACCCTCCCCACCATCCTTCTGATCCCCACTTCCTAGCAGCTTCCCCTGAGCCCTTCACTCACCTTGCTCCATCAGCATGCACCCGGGGCACACAGGCTAGTTTTAATGTCAGCCTAAGCAAAACTTAATTATGAAGGTAAATCTGCTGCAGAGAACAATCATGTAATGCATTCTCGAACAAAACAGGAATAACTGTGGATTATCTGTGCTCCAGCTTCTCGGCATGCAATATTGGAGCGTTGATGCCGTGTTGTTTTTTAATAATCTCCCATCCAGTACTAGTACCAAACCTGACCCTATTTATTTTACCACCTTGCCTAGTACTTGTAGCAAAGGTTAAACTTCAAGGACTATCAGCTTGTCTTGGACTCAGACAGCAAAGACACAACATTCACGGTGCTGATTTGAAGGAAGGTTAGTTAACACTTCAGGGGGACTGTTACACTGCTTGCCGTGCTTCTTTTTTCCTCTAAGGTATCAATCTGATTGATTGGCTCTATCACGGAACATGAATAGTTTTCCCTACTTAGCACATTTAAATATTTACTGGCGGGATGAGACTGAAGTTCTTCCAGATCTTGACTGTCTCTGTGTGATCTGTTACCTCTATTCCTGTAGACACGGGCAGCATAAACTGTTTTCGAGGATGGCGGGACCTTGCAGGTTGCATTTGGGCAAGTCCATTCCCACTGCCCTGCAAGGACGGCTGGTGCCCTGACCCAGCAAGGCACCACGGGGCCAGCACAGAATGAGCGTGCCGGGCCTTCAGCAGAGCTGCTGGCCCCCAAGTTTGGCTGAGAGCAGGACTTGGCAAACTAGGGCTCTAGGCCAAATCTGGCCATTGGTGTGTGTTTTTATGGCCCCCAAGCTAAGAACAGTTTTTACATTTTCAAAGCATTTTGAAAAAGAAGAATATGCAACAGAGACTAAATGTGGCCCACAAAGCCCAAGTATTTGCAATCTGACCCTTCCTAGAAAAAAATTTGTGAAACCCCAGCTGAGGGTTATTCCTCTCTTTTGTGGTGCATGAACTCTCTGAGGCCCCGATCCTTTGATGGAATAGTCTCCATCCACCTCTTACCCGAACAGGCTACCAGATGGGTAATCCCAGCAGAGATCTTCCAGGCTTTAAGATTCAAGAATATCTGAGTAGGATCTCAGGTGGGAGTGGGGGAGGAGGGGAGCAGGTTAGGTTTAGTTTTTGATGCTTTCTCTTTGATTTTTGTTTTTCTTTTATTTTGTTTGTTTAAACTTGGAGTCACTTCTTGAGACATGTGCGCAGTTTGGGAAAGAAGGAAACGCTACTCCATTATAACAAATTATGTGGCAATCATTTTGCTTCCTAGCACACGGAACACCAAGACTTCCCAGCTTGAGTACATAAAGTAGTTGCTTTGAGCATGTTCAGGACACCAAATTTCAGCACCACGAAATAATTTGCACAGTCGCAGAGTTTTAATATTCTAATGACATGTCGTTCTCTTCCCCATAAGCTAGTACCTCCTTTTCTGGAGCTATAAAAGAAATGGCTTTATTTATATTGATAATGATATGCAATATTGCCACTGAAATGCTTATATAACTTGGAATGTATGCACAATTTAATAGCAGATAGAGTAGAAAATATTAAGAAATTATTTTTCTGATACCTGGAAGTCACAGTTATTCTAGCTCATTGTTAATAATTACATGGTGTTTTTATTGATACATAGTAAAAAGGCGTAAAAATTTTATTGGGAGTTTTGTATTTTCTAAATACCCACTCTCTTAAAAGACTCAAATTCAGATGAGGAAACAAGTACGTAGGGAATGCCTCTGCCTTTGATTCATGCTCTTGTCGGAGCGGAGCACGCGAAGGTGATGGCAAATAGCAGCCCCCGCTCCCTGCGCCGCAGACCAGAGTCCAGTTCCTGAGAGCCTTTTTCATGGAGTCCCACCGTCCATTCAAGGCAAATCCTTGACACCTCTCCTTGGCAGTTTCCGCGCGAGCATTCTCTCTTTTTATTACATTTCCTCCAGTGGGCCATTTCCACCGAGTCGTTTCTGGTTGCTACTCTACCGGTGTTTATAAGGGTGGAGATGACTTTGTAGGATTTCACAGTTTAACCTGAACGGGTACATACCCCCAGCTCGGTGTGGGTCCCTGCCATGGCAACAGATTGAGAGAGATGCTTTCCTTTTGCCCCAGTTTCTAATTATCCCTACCACTCTTTCATTCTGGCTGAGAGAAACCTTGGGGTTGTTGTGTGGGCCGTCTGCTCAGGTTCCTGCCCCAATCCTTTCCTGGGTATGCTCCCCCC
>PVKH010005228.1:0-14022 GCA_004027955.1 Chaetophractus vellerosus
GAAAAACATTCCCCTCACAACAGAGTAATTAACAAAATTCTTCAGATGGACCACTGAAGGCTGATGATGGCTTAACACATTGCCTGATGGTGACACAGTGGAAGAGCATAAGGTCCAAATACTGGTCCGACCACTGATTTTTTCCGTGTGCACCCTAACTTCCTTATCTTCATCTGGGAGGGGAGTAAAGGATGTTTTGGGGACCAAGTATGTAAAGCACTTAATTTCAGTGCTTAGAATAGACTAGGCATTCAATGAATGGCTATCATTATTATAATCAGTGTCTGAACCCTAAAGAAGGCACCTTTAATGGAGACAATTCAGATGATTTTCTATCAACAGGGTAGATATTAAAGGGCATTGTGACTTGTCTTGTGTTTCTTAAATCCAGTGTAGTTAAAATGCTTAAACCTATGAATACCTCTAAATTTCCTAAGATATAGGATAGAGAACAATGAAAAGAAAATATCCTGACATATTTAGGAATTCTGTTAACTATAGGTTCACTTTATAGGGTTTCACAGAATTTAGATTAGAATTCTAAATGTAACCAATAGACTTTGAGGCCTACTAGAATTTAGTCAAAAATCTTATTAGAAATGAAATTTGAATTTATTTTCCTAATTGATATAAACTGATACTGGTTTTATATACAAATTTAAGTAATGATTGGCAATGGTTAAGGATTACTGAAAAAGTACTTGTAGGTAAACATATTCTTCAAATCTCATTCTAGCTGCCTTCACAATCAGGGATTTGAGTTCTTAATCTCTGCATTTCTATTTGCCTATCCTGGAAAATGAAAGAAAAATATCTATATATTTCCTTTAATTTTCTTGAATAAACTATTTGTTGTTATTTTGTTTTGTTTTTACACTAAATGAACAGATTGTCTCTTAATCATTTTGTCTAATGAGGCCTTAATAGAACATTTTTCTGAGCTTGAAGATACCTGTAGTTTCAATGGTGATAGATCAAGTTGCACATGTCTACACGGGCACACATAAACACAATGAATGACATGCTACATAAGAGTATAGATAGTCATTTTAAAAATAAGTAGATACTTATATATAAAATAGATAAAATTCTAGACTATCAGCTTCTTAAGGACAGTGCCTAGAACATAGTAAATACTCAATATATGTTTGTTGAATGAGTGAATGAATGGGTTATATTGAAATAAATTTGATAGAGGAGTTTGGGCCTGGTAGGGAATATCATGAAATATCCTGAAGAAGGTGAGCCTCTTAGAGGAGAATCAGGGAATTTTAAGGAATTAGAGAGGAATTTAGAGGCCATATAGGCCTCATTTTATACCAGGAAGACTGAATAATTTGTTTAAAAGAGTGGAAACAAGAAAGGGTAGGAGGGCAAAATGAGGTGTACATGGAAAAAAAATTCTGTATATTGTTCCTCCAAGTAAATCAGTAAATGATAAGCAGAATTTACATAATAAGATTGAGAAAGTAAGTTCTATGTCAATGATAAGACTTGGTTTCTTCCTAGATCATTTGTGTTTACATTTTACTATCAATTTCTTCCTAATTAACTCCCAAGTACCAACTGGATAACTTTGTTTTAAAAGAATCCCATTACATTGTGTTTTGCATGAGAAAAGGTAGTCATGGTTGAGAGGTTTGGAAATGTGTGACTTTCAAAGGTGTGCATTGTTCTGAGGTTTGATGCATATCATGTATATGGTGAAAAGTCCAAGATGGAGGTAAAGGATGGAAAGCCAGTTTATACAAGTGACAAAACCTGAAACTCTAATCCTTGACAAATCCCATTTAGATGACAACAGAAAGAAGGGAAACAAAACAAAAGAGCACTGTGCTGTCAAGTTTGAGAAATAACCCATTACAAGGATCTAGGGTTCCTAGACTTTGTGTGTGTGTGTGTTTGTGTATGTGTGTTTTGTAGTCTTCATTCATTGGATCTCTGAGTCCTTTGCTTGAGGTGTTTGATTTCCTTAATCTCACGGAAAGCTCCTTGCCTAGGGAGTCCAGGAAGCAGATCACAATGAAGCTGGCTATATCAGCTCAAATGACTGGTTGAATTTTTAAGTGAAAACTAGGGGCGGCCAAACCTTTTGAATTACTTTGAACAAACAGCTGGTCTTGTGCTCCTTAGAAGTTTCTTCCCATCAGTAGCAGTCCTGAAGTCTGTAGTCTCTGAGCAACTTTTCCATCTTAGCTTTGAAGACCACTGAAGATTGAGCCTGACTAGAGCTTGGACTGATGATCTGTAGACTTGGTATGGCATTCCAGACAAAAACTGCATTGTCTTAAAATAAGAGATAGACAATTTAGTCTATGCTCAGTGGTGAGTATAAGATGGTAGGGAAAGTTACAAAATTCAGGCATGTCAAAAGCATTATAGAAACCTTGCCAGCATGAAACCAGTACTAAAGGAGAGCTAAAACTACAGGTGGAAGATATTAAATTACTATTTTTGTACTTTTCTTCTTGATGCCCTCAAATGTTTTGGCAGAGATTTGACTATAGGTTGTTGTCATGCTAAACCAAAGATAAAAGAAATGAATTTAGGAGAGAAGAATGAATTCAGAAACTGGATCCACACAGTTGGGCCTGTCTGGCAAATATTAGTTTCTCCATGAAATAATTTCTACAGGCTGCAATTAAATTGTTTTGATGGCTCTGAATCTAGCACCTTTTGATGTCTTTTTAAGGGTCTTAAAATGTCTGTGGTAAAGATGTGAGATCAAAAAGGAAAATTTAATTAGATTATTCCAAGTATTCCGTAAATTTCTTTTTGTACCAACTCCCATTATAGGGGAACACTAAATAAATAGGATGCTTCTCAAGCATGGTTGGTAAACTCAACCATGAGGGTTAGTTAGGACTGTTTGTCAAAACATCCATTTGCTTTCTTAGCCTGGGTGAACTAAACTGGTGAATGGATGCCACTTTTATAAATATACAAGTGCTTATTTTTGGGCTATGCAAAATGAAAGAGTTCAAAAGAAAAATAAACTTCCATTCACATAAAATTCTCTCTTGTTAATATTCCAGTCCTAAGAGTCACTTATACATTTTGGGGAGGAAAGTAGGGTGGGGAAACAGCTCTGGTATTTAGCTTTAGGTTGGATAGACCACATTAATGATACACCTTTAATATAGTAAATTTTCCTTTTCCTGAATTTTCAATCCCTTTAACATTCCTTTTGACCTCTGCTAGGAATTCCCTTAGGTATATACATTTTTTTAAGGAAGATTGTACAATGTAGAAGCATTGCCATATGTCTTTTCTGCATCTGATTTGCTTGTATCTACGTAGCCATTCTATAATCAGGGGAGATTATATTTTTCCAACCTCAAAGAATGTGTTTTATTAATTCCTTTTCGAATTCTTACTCAGTGAACTATTCAGAAGGAACACACTCACATTCAGGTGAAGGGAGTCATACCAAGTACTTGCCAGACCACAAAAACTTCAACTGCCTGGGCTTAAAGCTGATTTCAGTCAGTTAAGCATTTGGAGATGAAAACACTGTTTGTAGTGAACTTGTAGAAATCCTGCAAATATCACAAGGACACAACTGTCTTGTTTACAGTTGTATTTCCAGGGTCTATCACACTGCCTGGAACCCAGAATGTATTCAATACATACCGGTGGAACAACTTGTTGGGGATACATTTAGGGTCCATTCAGGTGAAGAGTCATTTAACAATCAGTCTATTTTAATGACTTTTGTTGTCTCCTTATCATCATTGTTTAGATTGTTAGATCTTTAATAATGAAAAGACTCCAGGATTAGAGTTTCTTTCCCTGGAGACAATGAAGTTCTGCCCTAATAATCCTGCTGAAGTGAAGATGATTTGCTCTACCTTGTTTCCTCCCATGTGCTTGGGTCTTCATGCCCTGACTCAGTGGTTCTTGAATCTAGCTTTCATCAAAATCACCCGCAGAGCTTGTTAAATGGTGGATTGCTGAACTTTCCCCATAGAGGTTTTCATTCAGTAGATCTGGGGTGGGACCTGATAATTAGTATTTCTAGGAAGTTCCTTGTGTGGCTGATGCTATTAGCCCTGGAACCACACTTTGAGAACCAATGTTTGAAGTCATTGCCAGCCACCAGCGCACATGCCCAGAGTGTTTCATTTTTCTTTGTTCACAGAGAATTTCTTTTCTTCTTTTCCCTTTTTGTGACCATTTTTTCATTCACTTAACATATGATGTTAAATATTTTTAAAATGCCTAAGCTTTGCCATCTAACACCATAAATTTCAAAATAGATGGCTTTCCTCTCAGATTGTTCACCTGGGCATTGTAGTGATTCAACTAGTTCCTCAAGGAAGGTTTGACATCTCCAACCATCACAGCCAAGCTTTCAAATTGTGCGAGCTCAGACAGACAAGGCTGAATCAAGTGTCATGCGTGGCAGAGTCTGTGCTTGGAATGCAAGCTTATCTCTGTTCTATGATGGAGTTTTTCCTTCCATTAGTATCATTTGCTCATTACTTCAGCTTCCAGTTATCAGAATTATTCCCTGAATACTTGTTTTGCAGAACAAGGTATTCTTGGTTTCATGCAATGATGTATTTGTTATTTCCAAAGTATTTTTGAATCAGTTATGCCTATGTAGTTTGGGAGATCTCAAAGCAGATCATCCAAGTTGGTCATCAACAACAGGCAAGACGTAAATATAACCCATGCTAAGTGTAAAAATAAATGCCAAGGAAGCAGTTTATCTTGTCAAATTCCACTGAGGGCAGGCCACACAGCAGCTGCTGACCTGTCCATAGAGGCCTAGGGGTACATGTTGGCACTTTGAGGATCCTGGTTCCATCTCCACTTGTGAAACTACCTTGCATGTGATCAGAGAAACAATTATATGACTTGATAAAGTAATTGAGAGGGGCAGCCTGTTTTGCAATGCTTAATTCAATGGATTTTCTTTCCCCTCTTTAGCAGCATTCGGCAGCTTCTTTGGTGACCAGCTATGTCATTTTGGCAGTGGGCTAAAGTGTTCGCAATTGCACAGAGCAAAGAGCATGCTGAAGAGTTATGTCCTAGTTTAAAAGAACAGAGCTGCAAAAAAAGGTAGGCTTTTATTTTGGGCAAGATCCTTTCAGCTGTACAAAATCTTGTGCCTGACCACATCTGATTCACCACTGCTAAGATCATTACCTGAGCATATGTCCTTACTCCTTATTCCCTGAATCCTCAACAGAAAGACTCAATGTCAGCATCTGGTCTTGCATTTCCTATTTCTTTAACTCTCTTCAGGTCCTTTTTGCCCGTTTGCCTCTCTTATTCACTCTTTCTGCTCCTAACCTCTTCTCTTTGGGGCTATGTTTTATTAATCTGATTATTTTTGGCAGGTGGTTTGGTTCCCTGAACGTAATATTCAGTGTTTTCTTTTTGATGGGAAAAAACTTACAGTATTACAGCCTTTACATAGAAAAAACCGATAAACCCATCTCTGCCTGCCATAGGTCTATTGGGAAAATAGCTGTCCACAGAGTGTGGTGGTACCTTTTCTTTCACTGCACTTGTCACAGTTGATAGTTGTATATATTTAATTGATCAATATCTATCTTCCTCACTGAACAGAAGTGCATATGAAGATAATGGCTTTCTGTTTTGCCCACCACGGTAGCCCTAATACCTATCAGAGTGTTTTGTACACAATAGATACACAGTGAACTTGTGAGGGAAGGAAAGACTAGGCATCTCAGTTGAGACTTGGGAAATTATTAGCAGATCTTAATTGAGCTTTGGAAATGATACTATTTTGGAAAGGGTTATGCAGTAAGACCTAAGTTTTATTAATGAATTTGTTTTTTGCTTGTTGTTTTAGTTTATTTTGAGACATTCAACTGATGGTATTGGTTGGGTAAATAAAAAACAAACATGGTATCATGAAATAAGGAGAAATATCAACTATTATGAATTGTAAAAACCTTCCATTCCGGCAATTTGTTACTGGAATATATAGATTGCTAGCACTTTATATTAAGTGTTGCAAAACTTTGGAAATATGGTCCAATGAGATATAAATATTGAACAAAAGAATATTCTGCTAGAACTTCTGCACCCAGGAGCACCTCTTTGCCCTTTCTGCCACTTCCTCCCAAGGCAGAGTTTCAACCTCCTCCTGATGGGAGAAGTGGGGTCAGGATAATCTGGGCTTGGCAATTGTCTCTGATTTCACTAGTTGAACCTGTTTCAGAGAGCTGGCCAGCAGGTGGGTTGCCAGCTGGCACCCCTCTCTGTGCCATCCCAAGTGACAGTTAGGGACATGATGTAGAACAGGTACTGCCTGACACAGTATGAGAAGTATCCTGGTGTCTGGAGAAGGTGCAAAAGGTCTACACCTCCTTGTTGGCACTTGTGAAGCAGGCAACAGAAGCTTCTAAGTCAGTATCTGGTATTGGTGACTCAGAACCCTGACATCAGTTGGTGAACACCATTGATCTGTTCTGACAGGAGAGTTCCTATGCAAAGAGAAACTAGAGTGATGTAATAAACTGGAACCATCCAAACAAATATTTTACTTCACCATAGCAAAGGGAGACAGTAATGTTTGACTTCTGGCTGAATGTCCATGAAAAAGACCAATATTTAATCTTGTCTCTGGCTTGTTATCAAGAGAACATGTTACATCACCTGCTTGTAGCTTCCAGGTGCTTAAGGAAGTAACTGGGTGAAATAGAAATGCTTTCCAAATTGTAAAATTCAGACTAAGTTGTCCCTATGTGGCCTGTGCCTAGGGTACATCTATTAGCAGTGTGTTACAAGCTCTTGTTTTGGCATCAACAAGAATGTGGCAACTGAGTAAGGTTATGGCCACGTTTAGGTCAACACCTAGGGAAATACTTTGTCCAACAGTGAGTTAGTAGCAGAAGTGGGACTTGAATGTGATCA
Organism: Chaetophractus vellerosus; assembly: GCA_004027955.1. NCBI lineage: Eukaryota > Metazoa > Chordata > Mammalia > Cingulata > Chlamyphoridae > Chaetophractus > Chaetophractus vellerosus. The sequence goes on from PVKH010005228.1 coordinate 6,895, forward strand.
CGTGCTGAACAGGCCAAAGCTCCCTTTAATGAAAATTTTCTTTTGGTGAAGGGTAGAGGAAAGAGGCTTAGGGACAGATTAAATAGGAAACAAAGTGCAAGTGGTGAGAATAAGTAAATGAGCCTGAAAATGAATTACGAAATACCTATGCAACCCTAAACCAGTCACTCCAATACTGTGTGTGCTGGTTTAAGTCTTTTAATTAGACCCCAGAAAATTATGTTCTTAAATTGGTCCATTCCTGTGGGTGTGAACCCTTTGATAGGATCGAATTCAGCTGGACCCTTTGAGTGGAGTACTTCAGTGAGGCATGACCAGGGTGGGTCTCAGCCCTCTTGCTGGAGTCTATATAAACGGGAGAAATCCGCAGAGACACACAGAGAAAGAGAGCTGCCATTTTTACCTTGCCATGTGAGAGACTCCAGGGTCACCTACAGCTGCAGAAGGAGAAATCTGAGAGGCTGAGAGAAAGGCTGGAAGCTGGAATCAGTGGAGCAGCCCAAAACTGAAGCATCAAGACCAGAGAAGAGCGAAGAGATAGCTGTGTGCCTAATCCCCCGCAGCTGAGCTTGGGGAGAAAGTGACCCTGAACGGGATGACGGAGACCTTGGCAGAGACCTGGCCATATGGCGGTAGTCCAGGATTGCCAGCAGCTGATCTTTGTTGAGCCAGCATCTCTGATGATGCTGTGATTTGGACCTTTTAACAACCTCAGAACTGTAAGCTTTTACCCTAATGACTTCCTGTTATAAAAGCCAACCCATTTCTCCTATTTTGCATTGGAAAATTTAGCAAACTAAAACATTTTTTTCTCATGTGGCAATGAGGGAAGTGAGACAACTCATGTCCAAGGAAGTTTTAGGATACAGTTTTCATAGAATTGTCATTTCAAGCCAATCTAGAGCCAGGATTCCCTGAATCTTTAGTTAGCTGTATCTGTCTCCAGAGTCTTAACTTTTCTACATGTTTAAACTTGTCCTTTTTTATGTAATATTTTTAATTTTTCTTACTACCATTGCTTTAGGGTGTCAGTGTCATAAAATATACCCTAAAACTATTTTATACAAGGAGCAAGCAGCCAACATTTTAAAAATGACTTTTATTTTGTCCTGTTTTAGAAACTAAATATCTTAAAAAAGATAATCCTCAATAGCATAAAGCAAAATTGATACCCCTGAAACAATAACAACAGCAAAGCAATCAGTGTGTTCTAAAGTGAGGGACTATATTTATGTAAGATTCTGCCCCAAGTTCTTCAGATTATAAAACTGAGAATAATCGGGCAGAAATAAGCATATTACAAGAGGGGAGTTTCCTACGGCAGTTGGACCTGAAGCCCTATACTGAAGATTCACACCCCCAGCTGGCATTTGAAGGGTAGTATCCATCAGTGCTCTTGTGCTAGACATAAGTCTGAGATGCTGTCCTAATGAATTATATAGGGGTGGTGGGTGCCAAGGCAGGTAGTGGTGGAGAGGGTAGGCTTCCCAGAGTGCAATGGCTGTTTTAAACACTGGTTCCATTTCTTATGACTGTGCAATGTTGGACAAGTTATTTAACCTTGCTCAGTCTCAGTTTCCTTACTTGTAAACTGGTGGTAGATCTGAGGATCTGAGCACATATTTCAACGTTGTGAGTGTTATTTTTTTTTTTTTTGAGGATAAAGTGTGATAATAAATGTAAAATTGTAAAGTGTTCATCAGAGTGACATATATTAAATGCTCAATAAATAGCAGGTAACTATTATTCTTGTTACGATGTCTTCCCTCCTGGAGAAACCGACTCCATTACAATAATCAATTCAGAATCTAAAGACTTTCCATCAGTGTGGAACAGTGAACTCTTGGTTTGACTCATCACAAAGTTTCAAGTATACCAGAACCTTGGTCACCCTCTAGACCCAGAACTGAAGGTAAAGAAAACATCCCTGATGTAACACATGGGTGTGGCAGTACTGCTGTCTTAGGAGCACCCAGTTCATTACAAGTCTGAACAATGTGATCCTGATTCTGAGCAGAAAATACTGAGCAAGGAAATGCCTGTTTTGTAAGAAGATAATTCAGACTTGTTTTTCAGGGCATTCTATAATCCTGAACTTCTCAGCAGCAGCAGCAGCAATAACTTTTGAATATGGCACCGAGATACTGTGTGAAAATAAAAATGAAAAATAAAAGATAGTTTGCAACCTCAGGGAGAGAGGAAATAAAAACCTGGTTTTGATAGTTTGAGATTATTTTTGTAAATCCCAGAAAGAGAAAGATTATGTTGGTAAACTATTCCTCTGGGTGTAATATCATTTAATCATATTGGATTCAGTTGAGGGCCCCTTGACTAGATTACCTGTTAGGACTGCTTTGAGGCCTTTCTTTGATTTGACCACATTAGTAGGGCATGACTCAGGTTGAGTCTGCACCCGCTTGGTGGGTCTGATATAAAATGGAAACTCAGTCATGATAGATACACAAGAAGAGAGAGAGCTCTGTCATTTTTGATCCTGGGGCACTGGGGAGAGATGAGGCATTCAGCTGATAATTTGCAGCTGACCTTAGGAAGAGAACAAAACAGCTGAAACTGATATAGAAAGCCCAGAAAGAAATGAGCCCTATGCTAGGAGAGAGAGGAAGCCCTGAGAGACAAGCCCTGTGCCAGCCTGCAGCTGAGAGAGAGGAAGCCCAGAGGGGGAGGCTGAGCCCTCACAGAGACCATGCTTCAACATGTGGCAACTGACTTTGGTGAGAAAACGACCTTGAGTTGGACTCTTTAGGGCATTGTAACTATAAGTTTTTACCTCAAATAAATACCCTTTTAAAAAGTCAACAGATTTCTGGTACTTTGCCTCAGCACCCCTTTGGCAGACTAATACACTAGTAGACAAAGAACACAAGAAAGGCACAGAAACAGATGTGAATGAATATAAACATATACCCTTAGATCTCAGGACTGGAAACTACTTTAAAAGGCTACTCCATTCAAGTAAATATTTGGCTCTTCCTTGACCATCCCCTATGGTGGGCCAATCCATGTGCTCTGAATCAGCCCACTTACCTGCTCTAGGGGCTGGCGGAATATAACTTTGTAGAGGCCAAAGTTAGGACAAAAGATCTTTAAAAAAGCAAAACAAAACAAAACAAACAAACAAACACTTCTAACCTTGGTTTGATAATTGCCTCCATTGCTTAACATTTCTGAACTTGAGATATAAAATAAGGACAATGTATAAATGGACATCACGATAGTACCTACCTAATTGGAATGGTGAAGGGATTAAATGAGATAATACATACAACTTAAACAGCAAAATGCCTGTCATATAACTAACGTTTATTAAGCACTTGCTTTTATTATGATTAGTGAGCAGCATGGTCTGGATACTAATCCTGGCTCTAATAGTCTAAACTTGAACAACAAATGCCTCTTTCTCTGTACTTCTATTGCATATTCTGTAAAATGGGGATACTCGTAGTATCTTTCTCATTAAGTTGTTGAGAGAATTAGATGAATTGATATAGGTCAAGCTCTTACAATTGTGCCCAGCAAACCATAGGGACTGATTCAGTGTTAGTGATGAAAGAGTTCTGACTTGTTGCTGCTGCTTTTTTCTCTCTTGCTTAATGAGTGCTTCTCTTAAGCAGATCTTCTTTGCCTATCCTAGCTCTCTTTCTCTTCTCTAGCCCCATTTTAGAGTAGTGTCCAAACTGCAGCCAAGTCAGTGAGTTGAAGCCTCAGGGTCTACCTGGGCTCACATTGCTCATGCACTTCCCAAGACAAAGAGTGATTGAGCATAAATTCAGACCAGAGTCTGCTAGAGGAATGAGCCACAGAGGAAGCCCAAGGGTGCGGTAGGTCGGTAGTTTCCATGTGGTCTAGAAAGAACATAATTACTCTGAGAATGGAGCCTGGGAATGGGGATGAAACAATGTGGTTTGTTTGGGAGTCTGGCAATGTGGCAGAGAGGCAAAAGGTTCTGCCAGGTGCGCTCACCTTTCCTAAGCATAAAATCAGCTTAGGCAACATTTGGTTCATACCCTTCTGAATCCACAGCTTGTCCTTTACAAGTTTTTGGCAAAAGTTGTGTTCACTGGCCACACCCATTCTATTCTATATTTATTCTAGACTAATGAGGTAATCATGCCCTGAGGCTTAACTGGTTGAAATCCGTAAATCTCCTAAAGGTGTAATTACCTATTCATAAATTGTCTTTCCAATATTGCGTAAATCTCATTAGTACATATTTTAAAAATTATTCATGTTATGGAAAATTTTGCTTTTTTTTTTCTATTGAAAGAATAGTTGGCAGGGGAAGTTCCAGTTATTTTGTTTGAGCTACTTGGTTTAATCTCTATGATCAAATAAAGGAATGTACTCACAAGTGTAGGAGGTTCCCTCAGCAGCTAGTTCTGCTCAACCCTTTGCTTGATGCTATAATAAGGACCATCTCTGAAGGCTTGCTGGTGTTGGTGAGTTTGGAACATTGAAGTGCAAGTGTTTTGCCAATCTCTACTCTTATCTAGGAATGGTTCCTAGAGAGACATGGACCCATGCACCTTCATGGGAATGGGAACACCATAGAGAACAACGTGACCTCTGATGGAAGCTCTACTGCTGACCCTGTTGCCGTTTAGCTGACACATCTACCTGGACTGGGTAACTGCCATATAAGAATTTAAAATTTGTACACCAAATATGGCAGGCAATTTTTCAGAATTCACTTGACAGTGATTTTTCTATGCATTAGTGGGGCTTTCACGACGTTCTCAGTTTATTTTTTAATTTTTTAATTTTATTTTTAAAGAAGCTTTAGACTACATAAATGTTACATAAAAAATAGAAGGGATTCCCATATTCCCCACTAATTAATTGCATCAGGGTCAGCATACTTTCCCACATTAACAACATCCCTCATTAGCATTGTATATTTGTTACAATTGATGAACACATATTAAAGCATTGCTACTAACCATGGATTACAGCTTACATTATACTTCATACTCTATCCCGCACAATTTTGTAGGTTATGACAAAATATACCATGACCTGTATCCATCACTGCAATGTCATTCAGGACAACTCCAATGTCCTGAAAATGTCCCCATATTACACCTATTCTTCCCTCTCCCATCCCTCAGAACTTCTGGTGGCCACTGCCTTTATATCAATGATAAGAGTTCTTTCATTGTTAGAATAATAAGTCTATAGTAGTATAATAATGTCTACTTCAGTCCATTGTTCATTCCCCAATCTTGAGGATTTGGGGATGGTGATGCCCACTCTGCTTCTAATTGAAGAGGAGCTTAGATCCCATGGGGCAGATGGATGGAACTATCTTGCTTGCAGTTGCAGACACTCTTTGTTCCTTGGGATGGGCATTATCCATCATCACCTCCTTGTTAGTTGTCCTGGGTGAGTCCAATGAACTGGAGAGTAGGTGTTGCAACTCTGCTGAAATTCAGGGCTCAAATGGCACTTGGATGAACCAAAGGTTTAAGTCTCTGGGACATATATTTATCAAGTGTAGTGCTAATTATAGGTTCAAATAAAAGGGACAGAAGAGCCGTGTGTAGAGCTGTAAATGAGTCTAACTCTGTTACAGTGGTGAGTCTGAATTGCAAAGACTCTGTTACACTGGGAAGCAAAAATTCCAAAGTAAGGCCCACTGAAATGGTGCTGAATCCCTGAGCTGTCTGCCCTGATTATAGTTTCTGGATGTCTCTAGAGGCCTCAGAAGCTCCGCTATTTGAGGCACTTTTTACTGTGGCAGTCAATGAGATCCTGCTGAGACTTGCATAAACGTAACCTTTGGATTGACCTCCTGACTCACTTTGAAATCTCTTAGCCATAGAAACTCATTTGTATTTACCATTTCCCCCTTTTGGTCAAGGTCTTTTTCCAGATGCATTGCTATTGACACTTGGTGATAATCCCCCGGTGTCAGAGAGGCTCATCCCCAGGAGTTATGTCCCACACAGGGGGTAGGTAGGGCATTTATATGCTGAATTTGGTTTACAGCTAGGCCACATTTGACAACAAGGAAGCGTTCAAGAGGTAACTCTTAGGTGGTATATAATACTAGGCTAAGTTTCAATTTCACAAGAAAAGGTTCATAAATACAATCATCAATATAAAGAGCCTGGCATAATGGTCTGCCTTCCTTCACAAGGTACTGCCCTTGCACTCAGGGATTCTTGCTGACCTATTAGAGAATGTAGCAAAACTCCCCAGGATTGGAATTTGGTATTCTTTGGGTTATTGTATGGATCTCCACCCATTGAGACAATGTCCCATGAAAACTTGAACATATTCATATGCCTTAGAGGCATGTGCCAGGTGAACCCCTTTAGATGAATCCCTCCATCACTGACACACTGTACCAGTGATCCGCCCCTGACACTGTTGTGACCCTTCTGTGATCCAAAACCTCTCCAAAAATGAAGCCAACAAAATAATCAAATTAAATTAATATGCAAATGAAATAATTTTAAAAATAAAAAATAAAATACAAAAAAACTAAAAGATTTGAAATACTAAAAAAATTTTTTTCAGACATTGTGTTTTTCATCACTGTAAGATGTGTTGTCTTGTATGTACAGTGACATTTTCTTCCATGTATTCCTCCAGTGTCTTGCTTTTTACATTTTATCTTCAAAGAAGCTCTAGGATACAGAAACGTCACCTAGAGAATATAGGGGATTTGCATATACCCAACGCCCTCCCCCTTTTCCCCTCTCCCCTATTAATAAAATTTTACATGCAGATGGTACATTTGTTACAATTGATGTACAAATATTGAAGCATTGCTACTAACCATGGTCAATGGTTTACATTTGGATCATACACTTTTATAGGTTTTGATGAAATTTGAAGTGGCCTGGATCTGTTATTGCAAGATCATAATGAACAATTCTAATGCGCTAAAAATGCCCTACATTCCATCCATTCTATTCTTCCCTCCTTCTCCCCTCGGAATCTATGGTAACTACTAAATTTCATATTTTGAAAAAATAAGATTCGAATTTACTTGCAATAATATTGAGAGTTTGACACATTGGTCTGTTTTCTTTTATCGGGTACTGCCTGTATTCTTGAGGGATTCTTATCCCTCTAATTGAGAACATAGCTCGCCAGGATAGA
>PVKH010005229.1:0-22359 GCA_004027955.1 Chaetophractus vellerosus
AACTATATTTACTAAAATATAGATCCTTGCATATTGCTACATACATTGCAAATCAACCAAACAAAATACTTAGAGGGATATTTGACTTTTTTTTTCTTTTTAAAACATTTTCACAGAGTGCACATATGGTGTTATCTGGATTTTGCCCGCAATGTATTTTGTGCTTATATTCTGTGGCAAAGAAATGGAAAAATTGGACTAGTTCCTATTCTCATCTTCACTCAAACAGAGAAAACATTTGTTGAATATAATACAAACTATAGACAGGAAATGGCCCCAGGCACTCCTATTTACTTTTTTATCATAGCAAATAATAAAAGCACTTTGCATCTTCATGTTGGTTTCATATCTGTTGCCATAAGAATCTTCAAACAGATGCATTGATCCTGCTTTATCCAGGTGACATAAAAGTATGAAGGGGTTAAGCGACTTGTTGAAGACTATAGAGGCAGTGGCTGAGTGCAGGGTCAAGGGTACAGAGTTCCACCTTGAGCATCTTTCTAGAGGAGTACCAAACTTTCTAAGTTTTACCGTGTTCTGAAATAGTTATTTATAGCAAAAATCAGGAGATTTTAAAAAGTGTGTGTGCATACTTGTATGTGTGTGTGTGTATGTGTGTGTATAAAATTAAACCTCATGTTCTGAATAATGGAAAGATATCTTAAGATCTTGGTCCTGAGCAGTCAGTTACTGCCCTTGAGTCATATTTCTTGACCTTATTGATGCATTGTTAACACTTAGATCAAAAACAATTGTTCTTTATGAGACGCTGGGAGTAGATTACAAGTGTTTACAGGTAAGAGGCATACTTTACCAGAGTTCACTAGCAACTAAAGTGTATTCTTTCTTTCTATCTATCTATCTATCTATCTATCTATCTATCTATCTATCTATCTATCTATCATCTATGTATCTATCTATCTATATCTATCTATCTATACCCATGAGTCCATAAAGATTTGTATGTATCTACCAACCAAAGTCATATAAAAGGTATTTGAATTTTTCCTTTCTGTAGACTTCCACAGGGGGAGAGCTTATATGACTGGCTCTGTGCCTCATGGTGAGTTACAGTTATAATGGGGACAGCAGGTTTCCCTACCTCTGTTTAATAGAAAGCACAGTACCAGCAGAGATTTCCTAACTCTGCATTTCAAATCCCCCCAATAGCTATCATTACTTCTTAAAATCATTTAAGCATTAGTGCCAAATCAAGTGGAATAGTTTCATTTGAATAATTTAAGGGACGGACTGCTATGCTCCCATTGGCCATAATAAATAATGCTATTAATTTTGCGAGGGCGGGGAGGATCAGAATATTGTGATGTGGGTTTTCTTTCAACTGAAAAGGATTTTGAAAAGGATTAAAGGAGCAGGTTTTCCTCCTCCAGGTTTGACTCCCCATGTATCCCACCTCTGGTCTTTTCATAGAAACCTCACCCTTTGTGTTTGGCCCCATGTACTTACCCCTGCAGTGAGGTGTCCTGTTGTGGGAAGTTTTAGTCTTCTATGGAACAAGCTTATTGATCAGCAGGGTTTGCTTACTCAAGTGTAAGGACATTCTGATCCTTTTCCTTGGGTTTTCTTTCCTTCCTGAGAAAAGCCTTATGAAGAATTCTTTCACCTCGCTTATTGTGCTGCCAATCAATCTTTCATTTGATATGATGTGGGAAAAAAAAGAAGGAAAAACAAAACAAAACAAAACACCTCTTAAGACTTAATGCCAAGGAAAGAAATCTCTATATGGAGTAGATATTCTTTTTCCTCACATTATTTGTATTCTGTCTGTGCAGCGAGACAATGATATTCTCATTTCAAGAGGAAAAGCTGCAGTTTTGGCCTCTTCTATGTTGCCAATGAACATTCAAATACCACCATGTTACCCAAAGTTCTGATCATAAAAATTATTATAAAACACAGACTTCCAGGTTCCTCCTTTGAAAAATGGATCCAGTAAGTCTAGGGTGAGATTTGGAATCAGTATTTTTAATAATACCTCCAAGTGATTCTTGAGATTGGACAAGTTTGGGAAATATTAAATTATCTTCCATTATTTGAAATGTTAATGACAGTTATCTCAATATTCCAAAGTGAGCATCAGCATTTATTATTCCATGTTCTTTCTACCATTTTATGTGTCACATTTCACGAAGCTATGTTTGTAATCTCTATGGGATCTTTTCATTACAGAACTGAAGTTGCCTCTGCTCTGCTATTCCCTCCTTTGAGATGAAATATGAAGATCTTTGATTACATGTTATGGCCTAGGAGAAAGGGGGAGAAAAGCAGAACTTAAATGCAGTTGCTACAATGTGGCTGATCTAATTTAGGATGAAGTACCACCAGGAAGTAACATGCTTTGATAAATATGTAATGAATAATCTGCTTGCAGAGGAACCAAGGCTAGAAAATGGCTGGGAGCCAAGAACATCTGTGTTCCTGGTATCCCAAATGTGTGGAAGGAACAGATGTAACTGAATATATAACAGAGACCCTGTGCAATTTCTAGCTGTGTGGAGGAGGGCTCTGGATGTGCACAGAGGCTTTCTGAAGCCCAGAAAAATGTGAAATGCTGGGAACTCCAGAGTAATACTATTAGCTATCTTGAGGAGAGAAATTATGAACTCAGTTCAAGTCAATGAAGAGATCTTATTTGCCTAAGATAAAGGGAAATTGCTCATTGCACACAACCAGTAAGACAATGCAGGGAATATACTGTGTATAAATATAACAACCTAATTACCTCTAAGCATAAATCTGAGGGCTAAAGTCTGAGATTATTTTTTTTTGCTTATTTTATACGTCCTTCTTTTGTTCTCTCTAAAACTATAAGCTCTTTCAAGGTCAGTACAAAATCTTAGCTTTACTAAGTACTCCTACTTTTCATGGACTCAGCTAGTAGTTCTAAGAACGACGGGGCAGAGGTACCTATAAAGCAGAAAAAAGTATAAAAAGCAGACTAGCAAAAGCCAGATGATAGTAGACACTTTTTTTTTTTGATTTTTCATTATACCAAGGAAATTTATTTTAAGGCTATTATTAAATGAGTATCTTAGTGGGCTACAGTAGTTGGGCATAATTTGAATATTGTGTGTGTAGTTGGCGTTGGCACATACACACTGCCTTTCCATAGCCATCTCCCAGCTAGACTTGGTCCACTGGTACAATTCTGTTGGGTCAGTTTTTGTTTTCTGGGTAAGAATGGATAGACTGGGTGGGCATACCCTGTAGCTTTTTCTTCTTCCTGCCTGCAACGTAGACCTGATACTGGCAGTACAGAAGCCATGTTGTGATTATGAGGTGACAACCACAAGGATCAAAGCAGGCAATCTAAATAAAGATGACAGAGTGGAAGCACTTATTGATTTTCTGATAGCCACAGCACCAGCACTATATTCCTTATCTCTGGAATTTCTCTTTTGTGAGGAAAAAAATCTAACCTAATTTGTTTAGGCTACTCTTAAACAGGTTTTTCTCTTACTTGCTACTGAAGTTATCCCTAATGGATGTAGTAGTTATAAATTCTCATTAAGTCGAAATCTGTGTGAAATCTTAAAGTTTTCAGTATATTTCATCTTCCCCTCTGCATAATTTCTTCAGATTACCTCCTACCACTGCTTTCTTTCCTCAACCAACAGTCAATAATTTAGATGTCAAGTTTCCTCATCTTTTCTTTCCACCATTTTTTCTTAAGATTTAATCTCAAAAGAGGATGCAATATTCCAATCAACAATGATATATAAATACCATTGCTTAAAAATGTGACTTTGATATGAAATACTGTGCATATATATTATATTAGATATGAAATATATTTTTTATAAAACATTAGTTGCAGCATTTTAGATATAAGCTAGGGCTGGGAGAATTTTGGCAGAGGATTGAAGATGTCATAAAAAGTATTTAGTGAATTTGAAATCATATCATATAAAAAATTCTATCCTCAAGAGTAGTTCTGAACAAATGATCTTACCTGGTTTAGGTAGATTAGCTACACAAACTTTTTATTTTATGTGCCATCCTTGTCATCAATCCTTCTAAACTTTCTTTCCATGCCATTACATTGAGGCTTACAATTAAATTTGCTCAAAATAACCATGTTACCTCAACATGTCGTTCATTCAAATGCTTAGAAAAGCTACTAATTTGCCTAGCTGTAATTAATTAGGGATAGCAATTAAACTCCCATGATTGCAAATCTGACCCTGAATGAGAAGAGACTAAAGGAGGGTTTGGTGGACGTTTCCTGGACTGCCATGCTGTCTAAGGAGACAGCAAGCCTTTTGGACAGTCCACCAGCTAAACTTGGCTGTCAGTGGAATCTCTCAGGTAAGAGCTTGCCTCAGAATTCCTGGCACACTTAGTCACTGTCTGGGAGTGGACTCTGGAAAATGTGACGTCAGTGCATATGAGGTGATGGATTTCAGAGCTCAGTAGGTGGGGTCCTTGGTCGTTACGCTCGCCAGAGTTGGAAGTATGTGTGGGACATTCTCATGGTTACCAGAATGGGTTCTGAAACATCAACTTCTCAGAAATCATTAAAGAAAGTTTTCTTTGAATTTTGAAAAACTGATTGTGGTGGTCTGAAGCTGTATGTACCCCAGAAAAACATGTTCTTAAACTCAATCCATTCTTGTGGATGTAAATCCATTGTAAATAGGACCTTTTGATGAGGCTACTTCAGTTAAGGTGTAAGTCACGTCATTCAGGATTGGTCTTGTGTCAAAAAAGAGAAAGATTATGTTTGTAAACAAATCTGTTCCTCTAGGTATGACACCCTTTGATTGTAATAAATTTAGGGGACTTTGATTAGATTATTTGATAAGTTTGCTTTAGTGGTTGAGTCCCCAACTGCTTGCTAGGCGTGATATAAATGGACACACACTCACACAGACAAAGGAAGAGAGAGCGCTGTCATTTTTGAACCTGCTGTGTGACAGAAAGGAGAAGGCTCGAACTGCTGAGGCCCCAGGAGAGATGAGCCATTTGTCTGATAGATTACAGCTGAGATTGGGAAGAGAGCAGAATAGCTGAGACTGATATAGGAGGTCAGAAAGAAACAAGCCCTATGCCAGGCTAGGGAGGACTGCAGGATCACTTAAGCACAAAGCCTCAAGACGCTGGGCCAACAGAGATCAAGAGGAAAGGGTGAGCCCAGAGGGGAAGGCAGAGGTCAGCCAGAAATAGGGGGCCATCTTGCTTCACCACGTGGCAACACACTGGGATCAACAGTAGCTGATTTTGGTGAGAAGCATCTCTGTTGATGCCTTGATTTTGCCTTGGATAAGCTTTTATCCCCAAATAAATCCCCATTATAAAAGCCAACAGATTTCTGGTACTTTGCATTGGCACCCCTTTGGCTGATTAATACAGGTCTTAATCCTATTACTGCAGTCTTTTATAAATGGAATGAATTCAGAGAGAGAAAAAGAAAACCACAGACCTAAGAAGCTGAAATCAATGAAACCCGCAAGAGAAGGGAGAGACCAGCAGACAATGCCATGTGCCTTGCCAGGTGGCCGAGGAGCCAAGGATCGCCAGCAGCTGGTCTTCAGGAAGTATTCATTGCTTTGATAATGCCTTGATTTGGACATTTTCCCGGCCTCAAAACCACGAGAGACTAAATTCCCATTGTTTAACCACCCCATTTCATGGTATTTGCATTGAGTAGCCTAGGAAACTAAAACGCTCCTAGTCTAAAGTAATTAGTTACTATAGAAAAAAGATTTCTTTCAAAGAAACTATCCATGTTGATAATTAATACAGAAAATAACACTTTTAAGAGATTGAAAGGCATTTTGAATAAATTGTTTCTGTATAATGCCTTTATTTTATTTTCTCCTATTAGATAGAGTCACTTATGGGATTTTATGAAAAACTACGTTTGAGAGTATAGGAAAAACAGATGCCTCAATGTGGTGACTTACTGCAGACAAAGGCGTATCATACATTCATTATACAAATACTTAGTTACATATTATGCACCAAGTCTTTTTCTATATGCTAAGTATATAGCAGTGAACAAGGTGAATAGAATTTCTCGATTGTAGATCTTACATTTGTTATGGTGATGAAAGCATGGCTGGGTATTTTACTGGTGAGGATAGGTTATATGAACCATGTTCAAACTTCAGCATGTATCAGAATCACTGGACTTGTTAAAATACAAATTGCTGGGTCCCATCCCCAGAGTATTTGAGTCAGTAGATCTGGGGTGGGGCCAAGAGTTTGAATTTCTAACTTACCAGGTGATGCTGAAGCTGTTTGTCTAGACACACTTTGAGAACTACTGGGCTAAGCTCTACTCACAATACATATTGTCTCATGTATTATCGGGGACTTCTGCCCTGTGTGGTCACTTTGAGACTCAGGCTGTGGACTAATACGCTCTGCAACAGGGAAAAGGATGGATGGGAAAATCATGAGCGATCTTTTTACTGCCTCATGCCACAGTGATGCTCTTAACACTACTGTAAGGGTCCCAGGATATACAAGTGAGTAAACAAAATGTTTGGTGGGTATTATTATTTCTGCCCAGATATGAAGAGTAGACAGTGAAGAACCTCTTTGAATAATTACTAAAAGCTATAAATCCAGGTGAGGCTTTTTCACAAGCAATTCAGAGATCATTATCATCAATTCAAGTAAGGATATGGAAGACATATTTTCGATGTTCTGAATAGCATATAATTAAGGAGGATAGTAAAGATATTTATTGACATCTGAATTGATGTATTGAAATCAATGAGAAAAAATTCACCAGAAGTCATGCATGCATTCAGGGTTTTAAAAATACAACTATAAAATATAGAATTCACAATTCATTTCACAACTATTTATTGACTATCATGTGTCAAGCATGATTTTATGCTAGACATATAGCAGTGATCTTTGCAAGAATATTCATTAGTCAAAGACACAGTGTGAGCCAAAATATGAAGCTTTTCAAAAGCTAATGCTTTTTTAGGTCATGTTAAAAGAAATGTAGTAACTGTGGCAACCAAATTCAGGATAATGATTCTACGTTGAACTAGAATACATTGGGAGCACCGTTTTCTTCCCTGGATAACCCCAAAGAAGGATACTGATAAATCAGAAATAATCCAAAGATGTGATCAGGATGGCGAGGGGCTGAAAACCATTTCAAAATTGAAATGATTATTGCAAATTGGGAAATTTCAGCATTAAAAAGTGAAAACAGACATAGAAACAAAATAAAAAGGACATAATGATGTAGTGATAATATTTCCTGTACTTGAAAGGGTTTCAAAGAGAAGAAATAAACTTTGCATTATCTTCTCCAAAGGGGACTATTAGGACTGATAAAAACAATGGAGAGGTAGATTTCTCATAGATGATAAAGAAATATTTTCTGAGAATTAAACTACTTAACAAGGAATGTACTGAACCTCTCTTGAAATAAATACTGCACTGGATAAACCTTGGCCAGGGCTATAACAAAAGACACTGAGGCTCATTTATCTTGGATGACCCAAGGCCTAGAACAAACAATCTTCTCAATAATGTATATATGTAGTTCTACATATATTATATATTTCTAATGAATGAATTCATTTTTTTCAATTTATTTTATTTTATTATTTTTTTAATATTTAAAATTTTTTTAAAAGATACTTAGATTACATAAATGTTACACAAAAATCATAGGGGAATGAATTCTATTATGTCAAATATTCTTTACATTTAAATTTCTGTACATACAGAAGATATGCAAACTAATTGCAAGATTTCTCCACCTTTCTCAAGTTGCATTGCCTTATGTGGTTATGTAGGACAAAGTATCCAGCTGGGCTAGGGAATAAACACACGCTGACTATTCAGGAAAAAACATTGCAGATATCACACTCTTGGTAAGGCAAACCACTGAACTAAAGACAGTACAAGCTCAGAATCCTTAAAGCAAGTCTATAAGACTTTTTATCTCTTAGAGACCAGTACTCCCATATATCCATTTATGAAGATTATGGCTCATGAAAGGGCATAAAATGATTAGTTTTTCCTCTACTCTCTATTGAATGTGAAGCACAAGCTTAGGTTGCCTCAGCAATTGATTCAAAGGGTTACTTATGCTTTCAGGACATAATCCTCTGAAACAGTTCTAGCATCAGTTTATGCTATTGTAAGCTGTCTATTATTTGGTTTTCTGTCAACCAGACAAGATGTCAAGTCATGTTTCCTTGCTTCAAATTGCTGCATATTATCTATCCCCTGGTGAACTTCTTTTTCGTATGTTCATATTTAAGTAGGAATAGAGGTGAATACAGAAAGTTGAATGCCTGAATTGTTTTTAAAAGGCCAATTCAGAATATTTTTAAAAAAGTATTTTAGTGCGTCAAATGGGAATTGACACACATAGTATTTTGCTCACAGCAAGCTGAAAAATCTTCCATATATGAACTTTTTATATGACTTAGTAACTAACAATTCAAAAAGGTAAACCTGACTGTTTTGTAATGAATGTTTTTGGAAACACATTCGAAATCTATTCTTTACCCAACAAGCTTGGAAATGCTCATCTTGGGCGTTATCTTTCCTTTACTTGGTAAGCAAAGCTGCAAACATTTCCAAGTGTCCAAAGAGTTTCTTTGTTGGTAAAACTTCCCTCACTTTTTAGTGCTAGAGCAGTGTATTTGAAAAGAAACCCCGAAAGTGTTTTAAGCTGCTTTGTGAAAATGGTAGGGTTTATCATTAGTGCTATTATCTGCATATTTGGCAAGTATGTAGCTTATGTTTGGGGTAATTTTATTTTATTCAATTATAGTTTTGACAATTATTTAAGAATAGCCAATTTTGAACATCTCACAGAGTAATGTGGGATAGATCAGTCATGGATTAGCCAAGTAATGTATTAGAATATGCAGATTAGACAGTCACAATAATTAACATATGAATTTTTCAAAGTAAAAAACTAATGTTCTGCAGTTTTGTTCAGTTATAACTGGAAAGTGCTGAAATTTCAAGCAAAGATATTGCCATCAGTTTTACATACACAGCAAAATATATTTATATTCATAAGGATACAAAAGCAATGACAAATATAACAGAAAAAAATGCTCTTTCTTTTTGAACAATTGTTATGTGTCTATGCTTTTTTTTCTGGCACACAGCTGCTGGTGGATTTGGTGGGTAAGGAAATGGGAGGATGGGTGACGTCATTATTACCTGGGACACCAAGGCCAAAGTACAGCCCCTGAGAATGAGGGAACAAGGAGTCAGGAAATAAGAGAGCTGCTGTAAGGTGGGCTAAGGGAAAGAGATGATTGGGAGTGAATGGAAGCTATGGGAAAGAATAAGAAGTAAGGAAAAAAATTAAGAATCATTGAGTACCTGTTGTGTGCCACCTACTACAAAGTACTAGGTGTGCTACAACCATGACCTCATTTCATACTGACATCAACTCTTTGAAGTAGGTAGGTAGTATCATTCCCAATTTGTACGTAGTGAAACCAAGACTCAGAGAGGTTAAAGAACTTGTCAGATTACACAGCTAAGTAGAAAATTATAATTAGTCTTTGATGCCTATGAGACAATCTAAATGGAAATGGTAAGGAGATATTTGGGTATGTAGTCAAGAATTAAGGTGAGAAATAGGGGCTGGAGATAGACATTTAAGAGACATCAGAATAAAGGCCATAAATTTGTCATGTGTCTTGATGAGATTACCTACGGCTCAGGTAGAGATAGACAGGAAATGGTTAACTGCTGCTCTCTCATGCTGGCTCTGATGATGATCAAGCAATTCTGTATAAGCTGTAGCCTTGGCTTGACAGTGTGAGAATTCTTATCATGAATATGTGGAAAATTTCATTTTTAAAACTGATCTTTTTTTTTTCCAGTTAAAGAGAGAAGTTTGAAGTAGTTGAAGATCATTCTAGTCCAATTCAGGTCTGAGAGGTCTAAGAATTATTGCTAAGCAGAGGACTCCAGAGTGGAGTTTGCTGTCAATTAATCATTTCACTTTGACATGAGTAGGAATTAACTTTAAATACAAAATTAAGGACCAAGGCAAACGATGGGGGAACATGAAAGTGACACAGAAGAGGGCATAAATATGGCCAAAAGGAAAAAAAATAGGCTTTGGAAAAAAGATTAAGGATGAATAAATAGCAAGTTTAGCAAGAAAATTTTTCTAGCATGTTGCATGATTCTGAGTAAGACAAAGACGAATCAGGAAGTAAACCGGCTCTTCTCAGTAAATATGTGACCTTATTACAGTGACGTCTCCTAGCCTGGTCTCTCCACTTAATCAAACAAGTTGAAAATGGGGGAGGAAATAGAGAAGACAACCAAAACTCTGCATCTTGTAGGACAAGGATAAAGGAATTATGGCAATGACATCTTGAATATGAAGGTATTTACTATTGCAACTGAAAGGTTAAATTAAGGAGGGCAATAAATAATTATTTTTCATATTTCCAGACAAATAGACTTACATTGCCTCAATTAAGAGTCAGAATAAAATAAAATAAAATAAAATAAAATAAAATAAAATAAAATAAAATAAAATAAAATAAAAATATCTTCTAGCAGCCATTAGTTGGCAAAGTTGTGGCACACAGTTTTTGATAGGCAAGGCCTTATGTTTTCCAATGTGAGCTATTAAAGAGGGGTTTTTTTTGAGTGTCTAATCTTTCTTGCCCTTGTCCACTTTTGGGTGTCTCTATCCTTAAGTGTTTCTCATTTCCCCAGATCCTTTATTTTGTGCTCAGTTTTTGCTCACATTGGCTGCCAATTAATTTGTCCTAAGAGTTGACTCTGGGGACAGCTAATAGAAAGAGTAGTGGAGTAGTAAACAGGAATAATGCATTTCCAGTCTGGCTTGCGCTAATTTTCTGTGCCTTTTTAAAATTACCTACAAAATGAAAAAAATATACTAGACACTCTAAGGTTAAGCTAGATCTCTACAGTCATCCCAGCTCCAAGATTATTGGACTTTATTTCCTTCATTGTGAAATTTACCACTGCTGCTTGCCTTTTGTGGTGGGAGGATTAGAACCTCTGGTGGCAAGGACCATAATGGAAGATTCCCCGGAAAAGTACCAGGGAAAAGAGTGGAGATTGTCAGAGGAATTCTGTAGAGTTTCCACTGTGTAGACCAAGTATAAGACAGTGTCCTATGTCCTTACTCCTTTTCTTCCTTAATTCCTTCAGGCATATCCATTCTACTTCTGTGAGGAGTCTCATTCATCCCTATTTTTCTTCTTACTGCTCTTTCCCTAGTTAAGACCCTTTCTCACTTAAATTATCACAATATGTTCCTAATTAGGATTTTGGATTCCATTAAAAACCCTTTTCAATCTATTTTCTGTATCTATCAAATGATTTTCCTAAAGTAGAGTGTTAATCACACCACACGCCCCTTCAAAATCTTTTGATGACTTCTCATTGTCTACAAAGTCCAAACTTCTTACCAAGAATTTAACGGCCTAAAAAAGGTTTCAACCTAACCCATGACCCTTGCCTTATTCAGATCTTGATCTCTGAATGTACCATGGATTCTATAAACTCTCTGCCTTTGCTGGTGGTATTTCCTCTCTCAGGATTGCTCTCTCTCGCCTCATTTCTTTCTGTCAAAGTCCTACACAACCTTTATATCTCAATTCAGACACCTCCTCTGTGAAGTCTGTGCAGTTTTATGGGTGGGTTAAAAAGACTGTTTATGCTCCCTGAGGGTGGAGCACATGAGTATTATTCATCTACAAATTCCCTGAAGTAATCTGCATGGGCGTTTAAGACAGAATTTTCTTGAAGATGAAAAAGGGGACATAGAAAGAAATTATTTCTTTACAAGAAATAGTAACTATTTGACAACTGCTGTGTATTAATGGACTTGAGGAGAGTAAAATACAGCTTAAGTTGGATCTACAGGGTTACATGAATGCAGTAGCACATGTGGAAATGAGAGAAGTTGGGTGAGTAGAAAAGAGTCTCAATTGGTTCAGGATTATGGAGAAGGACTCCATAATCCACCTGAGGTAGAAAAGGATAAAGAACTCTTCAGGTGTAGGCCATGAAGACACCGTCATACTTTCTGTACAGTGAGGCTTCTTAGTTATCTGTGTGGGGAGGACATGTATTTAGTCTGACTGGACACTGGTGCTAAGAAGATTTCAGAATATGTTCAGGGACATATGTTGAAAGAGAGGAAACAATGTTAAGGGTGGCTTCAGAAAATGGGCTAGTGGTAAAGAGAAGGTGTCTTCCAAATAATAGGAGAAGAAAAAGCTGAGGAAACCGAAGTGTCTTTCTACACAATTTCAGGCAAAATGATGTGCACCAGTCTGGTTTGAGGTCTTCCGTGCTGTTGATAACATGCAGACTGTGAGTTTGTATTTGGCTTCTAAGTCTCAAGCTTCCTCCCCATAAAGCTTCTAGGAATCCCCGTGAATGTTTAGATGGATAGGATTACAGTTCAGTTTACTCTTATCCTGTTCTACCTATATGGATGCTGACTTCTGAGTAGTAGCTAGTTTGTCATTCAGTCAAGGCATATTGAATGCCACCATGTTCCTGATTCTGTGGCAGATGCTGGCAACACAAAGGTGAGCAAAACCAGACACAGTTCTACTTTGATGAAGTATATTGTCTAGTTGGAGAGGCATATACAATATTCAAAACCTAAAAGTGTGATGTGTCAAGAAAGGTAATATCATAAGGAAATTCTGATCTTATCTGAAAATAGTAATAATGGCTCTCTATTCAGCAATTCTATTGGCTAATTGTGTTCTTGGGCAATTGTTCAACCTCTCATCACCTCAGTTTCCTCTTTGGTAAAATGAGAAAAAAAAATACAACCTACTTCATAAGATGCTTAGAATAGTGACTGGCATATGGTAAGCAGCCAGTACATTTTAGCTACTATTTTATTATTATTGTATTACCATGTTGGTGAATAAGAACCCTAGTCCCAGTAGTTATTTCCCCTTAGTAATTAAGGAAAGCCATTCTCTTCTCCTTTTGAACAGATAATCTGGGGTGAGTAGCCCAAAAAGAGTGGAAATTGATATGTTAGTTTTATTTTAATCATTCCTTCATATAACAGGAAAATCAAGGTAATGATCTTTTATCTGTTCTCATTCTGTCATTCACCTGTTCGCCAACCCACACCTCAAACATTTCTTGAGAAAATAAAGCTAGGTGCTGGTATAATGAGAAGATAAATTCGTTTCAATTCCTAATCTCTCTACCAGTCTAGTAGAGTTGACAGACAAGTACATAAACAGTTCCATGTAGTGCAAAAAGTTAGATTGACAACTGTACCAGGGTCGGCTGAGGCACAATGGACCACTCCCATCCAAGATGGGGAGATGAAGGCAAATGACAAGCAGAAGAGGGAGCCCTCCTGTCCTTTTTTTTCCCCTTACATGTGTAGGTTACAAAAGAGAAACCTCATTATTTTTCTCATCTACGGGATATACATTAGAAAGAGTGAGGGATAGAGTTTCTTATAGAGTTCTGTAATTATAGTGCAGTTTTATTCAGGAAAATGAACATAACAATGATACATTTTCAACTTTTGGCTGACTATAGCAATCATATTTAGTGATTTTTTGGGCAGGTTTACATGACACCATTCATTTAGTTTATCAGCTTGCCCCTCTGTCCTTGTCTTCTCAAAAAAGCTAATGATCCTCTTATGATCTTGGTTTATAGTTTTACATGTTATTTACCTTAAACAACCTTCTTGCTTCTTATTTTATTCTTATGTCCCCCTCTTATATTTTGCAGGCAGCTTCACTTCTAGTCCTCTTATGCTTCTGTCAGTTTACAACAAATAACAGAAGAATGTCCATTTTTAAAACACTCTCTAATTATAATCATAGGAATTGGAAGAAAAAAGCAAAACATAGCATATTATAATAAAGTTTGCTGGTGACAATTTTTGATGCACATTATAGGAGAGAAGAGGAAAAAAAGACAGAAAAGATAGGAAAGAAGGATTTGAGAGCAGAGCAAGAATGATTTAAATGGTTTCTGATGCATATTTCCCTGTACATCTATATTTACATTTTGGTAAAATTTCTGACTACAGAAGATGAATTGACAATAGAAAGCTAATATTTGCCTGCTGTTAAAGAATAACTAGGTTTTACCAATGCAGATTTATTTCACAGGTAAATATTTTTGTATTTAAAAGGTAGTAAGGAGAATAATATAATGACTGGGCTTAAAAGTTCTATTAACTGTTGGGAGAGGCTAGAAATACTTATGATTTAAAAATAGAGAAAGGCAAATGGAAAAAGAGGTGTAGATACTGATGGAAAATTGTAAAGTTATATGCAAGAAAATGTAAAGAGCACTGTATTGTATACTAAAATTGAAATAGATGGATAGTCTGACTTAATATCTTTTACTTCAAGCAGCTGAATGAAATAAAAAGCAGGCAAAACAATGATTGTATGTGGCTTTTTCAGTGATGAGAAGCTACTAAAGTTACTCTAAATGTCTTTGATAGCAGTAAAACACCTTTCCAAAAAAAGTTCATGGAAGAGGAGGCACGGTAGTGCCTAGTTGTTGGAAGAGCAACAGAAAAAAAGAATTTTGGATTAGATGGCAAAGCTGAGGGGACAATGTATGGGCCGTTTACTGTCAGAAAAGCCAATCAAATCAAAAGAAAGAGAATGGAAATAAATGGAAGGGAGGAGAGAAACACAGAAATGTACCCAGGGAAGGAAGATCTCTCTAGTGCTTAAGTGAGCAAATGCCAGGAGAAACAAATATGTAGCCAAAGAGAAGTAGCAAAATGAGAAATTGTGGAAACAAAGAAGTGTCACAGTTTCCCTTTATTTATTCCCTTTATTCTAGCCCATTCCACATCCATTCCTTCCTGAGGCACCAGTCATGTGCTAGTAAAACCTGGCAAAGAATCCCCTTTGAATAAGGGATTGCTGAATGGGACTTGATATGCATTTCACCCAACATTAGGGAAAATGTAAATATGGAAAGTATAGGATGATAGTAGTAATTGTTGTAACCACTAGAAATAGAATTGGGGGACTTGGGAAAGGGGGATTTTCAATTATTGCTTTCATCAGTTCTGTTTGAATTTATAATATGTTGTAATTTTTTATTTGAAAATTACTAAAGATTCTTCAAGACTAAAAATGGGCTCAACTTTTATTTACATATTATTTAGTTAACTTTCTCAAGGCTATGGAACCAATTAGTTAGTTAGGAAATAAATGAATATAACCCCTATTCTTACATACTTTTATAAAATGATTTAAGAGATTTGAGGCATGAGAGCAAATCAAGTGAGCTATGAATTTTCATCAAATTAACTTTTGAGGAAGAGAGGGTAGAAATCTGAAATTATGGTTTTTGCCTTCTCCACTGCTTCCACATCCTTCCCAGTTGGAACAAAATATTCTTTGTTAAAAATTCCTTTGTCAATTCTTAAAAGGCAGATTACCCAGCTCTCTTTTCAGATATTTTGATTCTATAGGATGTGGTTGGGTCGGAAGACCCACATTTTAACTAAGCATTCTTTAGAATTGGGGTCAGCAAGTTTTTTCTGTAAAGGGCAAAATAGTAAATATTTTCTGCACAAAAAGTTCTCTTGCTATAACAGTTCTATGGTTGTAGCACAAAAGCATCTATAGACAATAAATAAAAGGGACATGACTGTGTTCCTATGTATATATATATATATATATATATATATATTTTTTCACAAAAATAGGTGGCAGGATGGATTTGGCTCATGGGCAGTAGTTTTCCCACTCTTATCATAGAGAATTCTTTTTAAGTGGTCTTGGAACACATTTTGAGGACATGTATTTTAGCTTAATATTTTAGTTTTGTGCAACCTATGCAATTTTAGTGAAGTACAACTCACACTGTTGTTTTAAAAAAATTCAGGACAGGGAAATATAAGAAGTGTCTTCTCTACTTCTACAAGGATAGTTTTACATCAGGAAGTGGGGGACTTAATTGCATGTGTAATAATGTAATTAAGGGGTTTAGTATACGAAGTGTCAGCACAGAGCTATTACTACTATGGCCTGCCGTTTTGATGAAATGTCAACAGTAGAGTATTGCGTGACGAAATGCCCCTGACAATGTGGATGATAAAATGTCAATGATAGGACGCTGCATGGAGAAATGTTCCTACAATGAAATGTTGCATAACAAGATGTCCTTACGATGAAATGGTCAGCCAAATGTCACCACAGCAAATGAATACGCACACACACGTACGCACATGCACAGAAATGACATGGTAGTTTGGCAGCTGCCTAATTACTTTCCATCTAATTTATATTGATAGAAAACCCTTTTACTTTTTAAATTAGAGGCTGCTAGCATATTTAAATGCCAAAAAGGCTTTTTTTTTCCCCTTTCTGGGACACCGCAGGTGGCACCTTTCATCTCTGTGCTTCACACTCTGTAGAATGTTGCAGAGCAGGTGATCCTGGCATCTCTGAGTCAAGAGAGCTAGTTCAATCCCCTGCTTTGCGTTCCCCACCTCTCCTACCTCCTTCCCAGTTGGAACAGTAAGTTCTCTGTGAACGCTTCTGCAAATGATGACAAGAAGGAGAGTTCTCAGGGAAAGCAGCAGAGCTTTAATGCAAGTAAAACTGTTCCAAATGTAAAACACATTTGAAAATCTAAATGTGTGCCCCTGAAACCACATCAATAGAACCTTTAATGATCTTCAGAACCAGGCCTTTTCTCCTCCAGTCGGTAGGAAGATTGTTTCAAATCTGTTTGTGCCTGAAGCGCTTTTGATTGTGACAGTCTTCTCATTCATGGGCTAAACATGGCATCCCACTGGAAGTGCCATCCAGATTCACAGCAATACAGTATGATATGAAAGTATAAACAGAAGTCGGAACTGCATTTCTCCTCTGAGATAACAAGTGCAACTAGATTTTCAGACCACCTATTATGCCATAAAAAATGAAAGGGAAAGGAAAATAAGACCTACCTTTGTCAGCTGCCTGGTTCATGGGAATGAAACTTACAAGGCCAATATGGAGCCCTTTAATGACTTCTGCGTAGACAGTATCTTGATCCATGCTCCTGGATAGTTAATCAAATTATTCCAAAGATAAACATAGATATATTAACATCATTTTTATTTCTGCTTTTTGTGGGTTGGTTACTCATTATAGATTAAATAATGGATTGTTTCACAACCTGCCTTAGATTTTCCTCTTTTGCTCTGAGTCCCTGGCCAAAAATAAGTTCTGAGTCCTAGCTAATGTTTAGGGTCCCATATATTTATATATTAAGATTTAACATTCTCGCAGCCCTGATTGTCATAGTAATGAGCTGACTGGATACAATAACACGTTTTCTGTACAGATAGATATACTCCACCCTCATTATAGAACTATTTTCAAAAGCAAGGATATTGAAAGTTATAACAGTAATGTCAGCCCTCATGACTAAATCATGAGGCACATGAGTTTTTCGTTTAAATTTGATGTTCTCATGATCTCAATATTTTTCATGCAAATCTTGTTATTTCTGCATCCTTTCACACTCCAGCTTAAATTGCTTGTCAATCGCCTTGCTTTTCTTGAGTGCAGCACTTCTGAGCTTCTCCAATATGATTTTATACATCTATTTATATCTACTTCTTTAGTATATTTTCCCTTAAAGAAGACATTGGTACAGCATTCCAAATCACATTTAATGAAGTCTTTTGAATTGAGAATAGTGACTTTGGAGGCCAAAGGAGGTGAGTTGAGAGGATTGGTTTGGCCAGGCGGTGGGTATAGGGGAGGAATTGTAGGCTTAGAGGTTAAGAAGCCCTTTTACATTTTAAACTTATAACATTTTCTTAGCATTATAACTTGAGTGCTTATACTAGCTTTGATTAGAGCAAAGGCAAAGCTAAAGTCTAGCAGGGAAACACCATAAATAGGAAGATCAATAGATGATTAGTTAACAAAAAAGGACACATGAAAAAGCCCTCCCCAAATAACCTTTGAAATCACACGTCTTTCAAGGGATCCCAATTTTCAGAACCTACAAGCCCTCATTTTATTAATATTTTTTATAACACATGTGGTCGCTCCTTTTTTGGTGAATACTATTTTTGATTTCCTTAATATTTTCCTAGTACAATTGCTTGCTTTGACCTTAGAAATCTAAAGGAAAAGGAACAGAGACGAATATGCTTCAGTCATGCCAGTGTCCCTTCTCTTTCTGAATTTTATAAGACTTGCCCTATGGAGATCTACAACTACACAAGAAAGGTTTCGTCCCTTGTCGCTCCCCTAATGCTCCATCTTGTTCTCTCAAACAGGGGAATGTCTCACTCTGTATCTTGTAAAATCAGCCACTGTGCTTGTATGGGGCTGGAATGTCAGTGGTATAACAAGATATGTAGGGCCCAGCTAGATAGCTCAGTGGATAAAGAGCGCGCTGGGATACCACAAGGGAGGCCCGGGTTCGGTTCCCGGGGACCTCTCCAAGCGGCCAAGGCAAAAAGCCGCCACGGGCAGGGCGGAGCCCCCACGGGCATGGCAAAGTCACCCGTGAAAAAAGCGGAGCTGCTGCCTGCGAAGCCGGCAGCCCGCAAAAACATGGAGGACTGCTGCCCGCAAAACATGGAGCGGAGCCGCCCGTGAAAACAGAATGGAGCCACCCATGAACAGAGCGAGCCACTGCCGCGGAGGGCCGACTCGGTGCGTAGCCGCAGGGACCGGGGGAGACAAGAAGCAGACATAAGCAGAAGGGGTGTGGGGGGAGGGGGGGGATGTGAAATAAAAAAACCAAAAGATATGTAATAATGTGCACTCATGTAGTTGAAGACACTTCTAATTGATTATACATTTATTTGCCACACCACTATTCTCTTTGGAATATTGCTTAATAAAAAAGTGTTTGAATAAGTGCATACTATTTTAGGGATTCCTGATGTTTGCTAGTGAATAAACTACAAAGCTTTATTTTTTCAAATGTGTTCTCAAATGTGTAACCTACTTATTGCTTTTTCCATGCATTTTTATATTCCTGAGGATCCTCTAGTGACAGAACATTTTCAATCATTACTTCTCTTTGGTGGAATCAATTACCTCCTGATAGATTCCCTTTCCAAGTTTAAAATTGCATTTAAAAACTCATCTCTTTTCTGAATTCTAATTGGGTGTACTTTGAACTCTAGATTCTTCTAGTGAATATTTGTTTATGAACCTTTCTATGATTTAAAGGGATCACTAACACATTTATGGGCAGAGTGTAATATTCAACATATAATAAGTAATTCCTCTGGGAAATTATATCTATTAAAGAAAGATTTTATTTACTCCAAAAGGAAAGAAAGAGCAAAAATATAGTCTTGAAAAAGTAAAAGTTGAGAAATAATTATGTATTTTAAGCATATTTTGTTCTGCCTACATGATTTGTTTAATGTCACATTTGAGGATAATGAAAATAGACTTGCTTGTGATTATCTCCCTCATATGCAAAGAATCATACATAGGGGCTCATTTTATATTCCTTATGTATGAAGCAGCCCACCAGCTTTTTCAGTGGTAAGTATTCAGCAAACTTATCAATCTGCAATACAAACAAGAGGCAAGAAAGTAAGTTAAAACATACCTCTAAATAACTAATACTATTATATACTAACATTTTATTTACTACTGTCATGGGCAAACCACTTTATTTATATTATGCAATTTGATATTTACATTAACCCAGTGAGGCAGGAATTTTTATTCCCATTTATCAGATAAGGAATATAGAGATAATAGAGCTAAAGTTACCTGTTTTAATTTACATACACTAATACACAGCAGAGATGGGATTTGAACCTAGAGATAGCTCACTCCAAAGCCATTCAGACTCTTTCCCAAACAGCACCCTATGTCCCAAAGTAGATGATAAATGTGTGCAGTCTTACGTATGGAAGAAACTTTCATGTGAATAAGGAGTATGCTACTAGAATTCATAATATCCACTAGAAGAATATAAAATATTCTAACAAATCATGGGGAGAATTCTGGAAATTTTAAGGAGCTAAAAAATATAGAAGTTCAAAGAGAATACTGTGCCTTGACAAACAGATTTCAGACATTGAGACTCTGTGTTTGTCTATCAGGATGACTATTTTTCCCAATATGTTAAAAGAAAGTGAAGCCTACAGTGATATAATATGAAATTGACAAATACTAGAAATTAGTAAAGAGTTTCCCTCTTCTTTAATCATGGTAAGCTACATCAACACCTTAGCAACTATAAAGTAAGAATCTTCTAAGTCTATATATTTTGTAAAAATAATTGTTTGATAATTTAAAAAGCTAAATTATATACTTTCTTACTTTGAATTAACTCAGAGTATAAAAGAAACACACCCCTCCTCTACTATATATTTGGAAACATCACCTGTTATCTGATAGAATAATTATTGTTATTTGGGTTTTTAGATTAAAAGCAAATGACAGGTAGAATGCAACTAGGGATTGTTGGGAATAAGGCCAGAGGAAATTGGAGTTAGTAATGTGAAATGTGTGCAACAGTTAGTCTAAGGAAAAGCAAAGCCACTGTGTTTGGAAAAGGTTGAAATCTCATTATTTTGCAAGAGGTACATTAACAACTGCAAAAGCTTCAGAAATTCCAGGTAATCAAGAGTCTTAGAAGCTCACTGAGCCAGCATGCTTCTTCCCATGAGTGCTGCCTCTATAAAGCAGATTTTTCATTTTCACATTAATAGCATGGTTGAGAAGCTCTTGATAGAGTAGCTTCTGGGGGAATGGAATTTGTCTGAGGAAGAAATAAGCCTGGAAAAGCTAGAGTAGCCATAACTAAAGGCTGAAATTTACTTCCCTACCAGACCTTCTTTTTTTTTTTTTTGGTTAGGAGGGGAGCTCTGTTTCTGAAATCATGGTATGTTAGTGCCAATTTAAGATCTCCAGAAATTATTGGTGAACAGAAAGAAAAGGATTTTTAAAAAAATCTCTCATGAGTAGATATTGTTTCTTTAAATTAAAAAAAAAAATGTTTTATGAGAGAGACAGGAAGATTCCTGGTGTCTCTCTGGGTTTCCCTGAGTCGTTGTATTCCTGGTAAATCTGTAGCACCCTTTGCTCTGTCTTCTATTACTCTGCTTGTTACTGACTGTAGCCTGAGGTAAAGCGATTGCAGCTCCCTCCCTCTCCATTTCCACCTCTAACTGTGCTCCTTGATCACTATTCTCCTACCCTTGCATGTTTTCTCCATGATGTTCTCAATTCTTCATAGCACCATTTCAAATGTAGATTTCCCTGGTGGAGAAATACAGCGCCGTCTGAAAAAACAAAAACAAAAACAAAAAAACAGAGCAGAATTCTATATGTAGATGGCTCAGATAATGCAGCTAGATTTTTAAGAAAGAACAAAACAAAACAAAACAAAACAAAACAAAAAAAAAAACAGAAAAAAAACCCCAATTAAATGGGAAATAAAACAAAGTCCTAAAATCAAGGTATGGCTTGATTTTCCTCACACAACTCATTTCAGCCCTGAATGATTTACTCAATAATATGCAAGAAAAAGTTTGTATTTAGAGAAGTGTTTAGCTTTCCAGGGCTAAGAACATAACGGGAGGACTTGAAGATCATTAAATCTGATCACATTCCTTTTCTTATTTGGTTTGATATGCTATGTTGAGGTAAGTACAAAAAGTCACCATTGGTTTTATAAATTCCCAAAACGAAAAGCCTTAAGATATAGTATTAGATTTTATAAAATTTACATAAACAGAATTAATGCCATATATACTGTTTTGCAATTTTGTTATTTTTAAAAACTTAAATCAGAATAATACATGCACACTTAATAAACAAAAAATGATATTAAAATTCTCTTTTTAAAAAATGCATTCCTTGTCCTGTCCCTTCTCACTCTCCATAGAAAGCCCCAGCTCTGACATTGCCCTAGCACCAGTGGGTGCTTCCTCACAGCCAGGTGAGAATCTAAGTTTAGGTTCTCCTCTCAGCCTTTGCAGATGGGAGTGGGATGGGAGCAGTCTTTTTTCCAGCTGGAATGGATCTGTTATTGTCTAAAACTTTTCTGTTTGGCTTGTTATGCTGCCTTTGCCTAGTCCTTTGCCTAGAAGAGCAGACTTTCCTTGTTTTTGTTTTTTTTTTTGTTGTTGTTGTTCACTCGTATTGGCATTTCTGAGTCGCTGCTTCTCCAGCATCCATTCCGGAACATATAAAGCTGGTCTGCCTTTCTCACCCCTCCCTTACAATGTTCTTGTGTTTGTTTTATATATAATGCCCAGGATTTTAGCAGTTCTTAGTAGGTAGAAGAGGGAGAAGTTCATCTCCTCCATCTGTTCTGGAACTGGAAGTCCTCAACTGAGGACTTTGAACCCAAGAAAGAAATTGGGACACTTCA